>CAUYRH010071989.1:0-10000 GCA_963574655.1 Perodicticus potto
GCAACCAAAAAATGGCCGGATGTTGTGGCGGGCGCCTGTAGTCCCAGCTACTTGGGAGGCGGAGGCAGGAGACTCGCTTGAGCCCAGGAGTTGGAGGTTGCTGTGAGCTGTGATGCCACAGCACTCTATCCAGGGTGACAGCTTTAGGCTCTGTCTCAAAAAAAAAAAAAAGATAGAAAATGCAGTCTGACGAATACTAAGGATGATAAAGTTTGCCACCTCTCTTAAAATTAAATTCACGGGGGAAAAAAATACAGCCACAGATTTCACTGGTAAGGATGTTCGCAACAGGACAAGAGCGAAGGCGTGATCTGTGGCCACCATGGTGAGACACACATCCTTCTTAAAAATATACTATTTAACTATGAATATATTTTAATAACTCTTGTGAGAAAAGGCATCACTTTACAATGCCAATGAGTTAAGACTGCCAAAGAGGAGCTACAAGTAAAAAGACAGTTGGATTTGACCAGGGCCCCCCAGAATCAAGCTGAAAATTGACCCCAAGAAAATTCAGAAGTGAAAAGAAACTTGGGTGGGAGACAGACATAAGACAACTGCCCAGAAATGCATTCATGGCAACTAAATTAAAGCAACAATCGATGCCAGGTGTGCTGGTGGGTGAAATAGCCCAAAATATCCCCTCCTGTTATCTTTTTATAAACAAAGTCTAATGTTCAAGGCAAACCACTGCAACAGAAAGCCAGGTGCTTTTTAGGTACTATTTTACCTAAATACACCTTTGAAACCAGACGGGGGATATGAAATCATTACCACCAGTGACAGCCAACTATGATTCAAGGCTGCAGTACTAATGGGTGAAGGAAAGCTGTGTGTGTGTGCAGAGACTAAGCTACTGTACAGAACCCTTAAGAACATGATGAAAACAATGACGCCCTGAGATCCCAAAACAACAAACACACATGAAGCATCCACTTGATTTCAAAATTGTTGTGCCCCAGTTGCCCAGACAGACCGCCGCCTTTAGCATCCCGGATTTATTTATATATGGAGCCACAGAGAACCGGTCGTCTAGATGATCTGAGGGTAGGATAGCATCTGACCAGCTGCTACTACACCCACAGTACTAGACTCAACACCAGCAGGGCAAAGAGTGGCTGCCATTTAATGGGGCCTTAGTTCTGTACCAGCCTCTCTGGGGAACATACTTTGTTCTAGTAAATCCTCACAACAAACCTATGAAGTAGTCAGCATTTGCCATTAGCTCTGTGTGGTAGGTGCAGCAAAGTTTTCCGAGCCACCCACCTTGGGCCTCACCTGGCTCACCCCGCAATCCCAGGCTTGCTCTGCAGAGACTCCCATCATTGAGATGGGGTTACCTGCCATAGTGATGCAGTGAGATGTGCCCATGAGACTGGCCTGGGCTGACTATCTTTCCCGAGTAGATACAGATGCTCAGTGGAAATCGGTCCTCAAACTCCTGTTACCAATTTCTGCAACGGAGACCAATTTGCCCCAAGACCCAAATGTGGGAGAAACTCAGGATTCCCTGACTTAGTGGGGCACAGCCTTGCCATAGAGCATTGAGTATTTTCGGCAGGATTTTTTTTTTACCGGCATTTGGCTGCTTATGAGGGTGGGATTGGGGTGGAGGTGTGGAGGGCTGAAGACATTTAACAGGATGTTTCTGCGTCTCAAATACAAGCAAGCAGAATCAGGACCTAGCAGGGTTCTGATGATAAAAACACTGTATGTGGCCAGTTTTTTTCATTTAAAAGAAGAAAAAAAAAAAACTACAAAAAAGGTCAGCTAAAACACCAAACCCATTAAACAAGGAAAACAATATTTAAAAGGAACCAAAATCCTCATTTGGCTTAAAACTCCCCACCCCATTTTGGCCAGGACCAGGCTTAAACCAGCCACCCCTGGCATATGGGACCAGCACCCTACTCCTGGAGCCACAGGGGCCATCCCTGACTTTAAATCTTTAAGGGCTTTATTCTTTCTACCTGGAGAATCTGCCATTTCCCAGAGCAAAACTTCCCCCTCCTTCTGTTCCTCAGGCTCTATTGGGATTTTGAGCATTCAATAGTTAAATTATAAAGCAAAGGTCCTTTTAACAGCCCTCAAAGCACACAAAGCCTTTCCATCCTATGTATTCATCCATCTCATCCCATTCAACAAACTATAGTGGGGGGGGGGAGTGTGTGTGACAAGGGAGGTGCCCCTGAGGTTGACCTTTGACCTTTCAAGAACCCTTAAGCACACTGTTCTGCAATTTGGCCATGCCATCCTCATGGCATACGCCCACCCTTCTGAACACTGCACATAATTTGGAATTTAGCAAGGGAAAGAGTGATCAAGGAGCTTCTGGATCCCTCTGCCGGATCCCCTCACCCCAAGCCCGCAGGCTTCTGTACAGGGATGCAGTTATAGTTGCAACCTGATGGGAATGGAAGCTTGCCTTTCAATTAACCCACAGGCACTGCAAACACACAAGGCCACTGCTAGCTCTCCATGGCCCTCCTCGGCAATGTGCCCCTAATGTTCTCCCTTCCTGCAGAAGGAAAATGGGGCCAGAAAGCCCCTTCAGGAGCCCTGCGCAGTAAGACAAAAGCAGCACGCACGGAGGAACACTTGTCAGCCTTTTCTCCTCCTCAGGGTGGGCATGGACGTCCTCAGTGTTCTTAACCTACCAGTCCTCCCAGGAGTTGAAATTGGCATCAAGAAGGGACAACTGTTCACCCCAGGTTTACATAAAAAACAGGTTTATAGTTCATCTCCATGCATTTTTCCAGATGCCGTTTTACTATGGCTGCAGCGAGGCCAATGGTGACTAGTAAAACATTAATGGGTGTTTCACGTCACTGAAGCCATGGAGAGTTGGGGCAGAGAAGGGGGTGGGGATGAAATGAAGGAGGGGCTGTTTCTTATCCATCAACCAGCCCTCAGCAACTCAACTACTCCTGGTTCTTTTTTTTTACCCCCTGGCTATAAACCAGAGGATGGTGGATGGTCAGCCAAGGGAACCCTCCTACACCCACCAACCTATGACCCCAACAATTCACAGGCACTTCTGCTATTGCAATGCCCACAGAGGAGAGGCCGAGAGCAACCTGGATCAGGCTTGCATGCACAGCCCCCTGCCACCTTTGCTGGCCAACTCTTGCTCTTGTATCTTGTGCGCTTCTCCAAAAACAGAGGGTGAAAGTAGCAGATGTGACTTCCCCCATGGCCCCAGATGGTTTCTTCAGAGGATTTCACCCTGGCCTTCACCCCTCTCGGCCAGCCAGGACCCATCCAACGCAGTGGCCAGGGCTTTTTCCCAGTTGAATGTTGCTCCTTTCTGTCTAAGGCCTTGCTCCCAAGTAATGGTACATTGTTTCCCTAGACAAGACTTCTATTGATAGCTACAACACTGCCTGTTGGAAATAATAAATAAAAGAGAGACGGTTTCATAGGGTTCGGGTTTAACTTGGAGAAACACGGTGGTAAGAGAAAAGAAAGATCTGCTTGTGAGATGCAGACAAGAAATGTCCACTTCGGAGCTGCAGCACACAGCCTGCGCCATGTGGCCGGGCTGCAGCGAACCTACCCACCAAGCTGCAAGGTTCCAGCTTCTCCAGCCCCCAGAGCCTCACACAAAGGGCACTGCTTATTTGTTTTGTAAATGGTCAAAGGCAGACTTTCTCCCCTCCCGCCTCCCCCTTCTCTCTCCCTCTCAGGAATCAAATCCATTTAGACAGCAAGAAGAGGCAGAGAGAAGATTCTCCCTGCTGTCTGCAAAATTCTGCCGACTCATAGTTTCTCATGGATTCACACAGGCATTAAAATTCTTACTGGGAAATGACTGAACAGGGCAGGCAGGGAGAGGATAAATGTACAGTCGGTTTTCATCCCAATTCTCACACACACATGCATGTACGTGGAACTAACTCGAACCATCCTAAGTTTGCTGGCCTTTTAAATTTTTTTATTTTTGGCCCCTTCTGTAATGTAACCACCCAGCTGGTAACACACCAAACAGACCGCCAAGCACTGAGGGTCTCGAAGGGCCAAGTGCAACTCTTCTTAAGGACGTTTTCTTAATCCCCCCAAAGGAGAAAGGAAGGGCTGGGAGTGAGGCTGGAGGTGTTGGGGTGGGGACCGTTCAAACCTGGAAAATAAAGACGTGCTCCAGCTGCTTGGCTGTGTGAACTCTGCAGCCGGGCCCGGCCCAGCAGAGCTGTGCTTCCATAGGCTCTCAAACAATTACTTCCAGTTAAGTTCATTAAACATAATTTATTTCCATTCATTCTCATTTATTTTCCAATAAAAAGAAAACATCCCATTGTGCCTCCCCCAGCTAACCTTTAAAACACTTGCAAGCTTAAGTCTAAGCCCACCCCGTCCAGGCTTGCCCCTGACCGAAGAGTTTCCAGGGTTTTCGTCCTGCCTGCTTCCCTCCAACAACATCCAATGGCCTCAAAAAATTCTCAACCTGGAGGTCAGCAAGGGGGTGTGACGGGCACAATGGGGTCCTCTGTCCTAATCCCCCACCAGGTCTCAGAGATGAAGAACTAGTCCCCTCACCCTTAAGTAATTTCCCAGGAAATCTGTAACCCCCACCCGCCTGCCAAATATTTCCCTACTGCTTGGGTATTAAATGATTAGCGTTAGCATAATCGATCTTGTTCAGTATCTGAGTTTGCAGGGAATGTTTGGGAATTGGGTAAGAGGGTACAGCTGTTCCTAAGAAAGAAGATCTTGAAAACAGAGCCAGGAATAAATCTAACCTATTCCAAATGCAATGCAAAAAGCTCAAATGCAAAACAATTTTTAAAAAATCATAATGATTTCCAGGCCATCCCCTACCCTGCTCGAAACACAACAACCCCACATCTAGGAGTTCCTAAATATAATGAAAAGGAAGTCACCTATTTTGATTTAGAATAAATGTTAAGTGCGTAATAGTGATGACATCCGGGGGAGCTAAAGAAAGAAGAAGTGAACAAAATCGTATACCATCTTCCTAATTTATTTACAAAGAACAGCTGCATAAAAATGTCTTTGTCTTCCTATACACCTGTGTGTAACTTTTGAATCTTAGTCTGCATTTGAAAATCATGCCTGCTCCACGCAGTCTGATAAAAGCTCAAGAGACAGGTGTTTCCTTCAGAGATCAGGTAAATTTTCTCCCTAGAAAAAAGCAGGTAAATGAGAGGAAGAAGGAACGTTTTCATTCATGCAGCTCAACAACACAAACATCTAAAAGCAGGAATTCAGCAAGAATTCAGAAAAGACAGACTGGAAGGAAAGCAAACGCAGAGGCAACGAACTGCACTGTCCAGCTCAGTTAGCATCCTTTAACAGGCAACTACAGACAGCCTCTTAAATGATACACACGCAGAGGACAGAGTTACCGTGGGGCGAGGAGGGCACGCATGCTTGCTGCTCCCTCTGATCCTGAACTGATGTGCTAGAAGTTCAAGGTAGCAAGGGAATGACCCAGGCAAAGTTCAATTTTTAGAAAAATCCTCAAATGTATACAGAAGTATGTAATCTGGAGGGCATGTCAGGATTTCATCACATTCCAAAATATTGCAGAAGGAAAGAATCCCATTACATAGTTTAGCCAGGCCCCCACCAACCCCAAACCACAAAAGGGAGGTTTCCCCAAGAATACACGGTTGCAGGCTCTGTTGCTTCCAGAAAATGCTGATGCAGCAGCCTGTTGTGACAATACAAAGATCATAATATCTATAGCATTGGAGTTGGAAATTTACCCTTTCAAAACAAGTCCCTTCACATAAGAAATCAAGGACACAGGTTTATCCTCACCAAAGGAACGACAATTAAGTAACCCGAATAATTTGAGTAAACAAGGGTCTGAAACCTTTAAGATACCGCAAAATGGGAGACCCTACTGGGTGTGAAGTTTGCGGCAGCACAACGTTTACAATTTGCAGCATCAGCCTGCACTCTCTTCCCCACAATTCTCGGCAGTTAACACAATCCAAGATTGAACCAGATTCTTGCACACAACTGGAAAGAAAAACAGAGACTGACACCCATCGTTCTTTTACGCTCGACCAGAGAGCTGTCTATGACTTTGTGTTTTAATACAACATACAGGATTCAATTCCTGATTCTGAAAGCACAGGAAGACTTACGGCCTATGGTACATTTCATTCCCTCTCCCCCAAAAACTGGATCAAAGAGCTAACTGACCCCTGCCAATGTTTCTGTTTGGTCATGCAACACCAATACAAAGGATAAAAAGCAGTAATAAAGATAATTACAAATCTGCCTCCACATTCAATAGAAATGCTCTTACAGCTTGTGGCAAAAAATGTGACCCCAGAGTTGAACATACTTAATGAATCTGAAACCCCAAATTCATGTTGCAAAAGGGCCTTCTTCCTAATCATTAACAGCACAATGAGCTGTCATTAGTCTCCTGCTCAGGTTTCCCAAACACATTTTGTATTAAGTTCAAAAAATACACACATCACAAGGAAGACTACATAGCCCTAGACGGCCAACATCTAAATCTGGAGATCGAAAATAAATACAACTTAAAGACAGAGCAACAGAAAGTTAGCATTAAATATGAAACCAAAATACACAGTTTACACAAGCCCTGCTACTGCTACTGTAAAAGCCTCACTGCTCAGAACTGTTTCGGCCTTTGAAAGTATGCTCCTCTATGAGGCAATGTCATTTTTCTTTCTCTCTCTTCTGATGAAGCCCACCCTGGTGGGTGAAGAAAAAAAATTATTTGTTAGAAGAAATCCTAAACCACACCACCCCTTCCTCGGGTTCCAGCTCACCCGTCCTTGGGGGCCGGGGTCTGTGAGCACTGTGATGCAACTCAGACTTTCTCTCCCCCTCATCTTTCTTTTTTAACCCTTTCCCACTCCTCCCCCCCCCAACTACTATGAAAAGTACTTAGAGAAAGGACACAGCTTGAGTTGACCATTTATTCTTGCTTTATTTTTTTCCACCCCATGATCTAAATTAAAAAGAAAAAAAAATTCACAGGTTTTATGGTCAAGACCATAAACACAGACATGGACATGAACACACACACATGCACACGCTCGCACACACCACACACCCCACTACTCACCCAGCAATTCAAATTGAGGTGCCAACCGCCCAACTGCTGGAAGAGAGAGACCCCGGAGGCCACTGCACCTCCCTTAGCACTCAAATCTTCCATTCCCACTAAAACTGTATCCCTAGGGTACATAACCACTTCGGCTCTCCTCTCCACCTCTAAAAAAACTTTCTCTGTACCTTCTGGATGGGACTGGGCCAGCTTTTTTTTCCTCCTCCCTTTCTGCTTTTCTCACTTTTCTTTTTCCTCCCAGCTTCCCCTCTCTTTAAACCTTCCACTTAAAGAGCTAAAAAAAAGCATCTTAAAAGATAGAAATGGCTCCAGATGTATGGCCTGGTAGACTCAAAATGCTCAAAGTTATCATTCATCTTGCCTAGAATTATTTCGATGATTCTTCCCCCTGTACACACGTCCCTTAAAAAATTTTTTTAAAATAAAAATTTAAAAAAACCACTAATACTCTAGTCAGCTGGTTGTAATATCTATTTTTTTTTTAATTAAAAAACTCCTTCTAGTTTCTAATCTTTCCCACTACAGAATCCGTGAAGGAAGGGGGAAGGCCCATTTTCCCCAGCCAGCTCAGGGCAGGGCACCTAAGCAAAGTCCCCCTCCCTCTCCCGTTACCTTGGGCAGCCAGGACAGAGCTGCCGCTAAGAGAAGCAAAGAAATTACGGTCAGCCATGAGGGAAAATGATCAACCAGATGCGGGCGGGAGGCAGGCACTTTATCTGCAAGATTGTCAAATCCCTCAAAACAAATTTCTTAGGGAGAGGGCTGCGATGGGAGAGGGGCGGGAGGAAGAAAGGATACTTCCTTGTCACAGTGACACGGAAGTGACACTTTGCAGGGCCTTGCCTGCCATGCACACACACACTCTTCCTTCCAGAGCAACAGACTTCGCCTGAAAGATTTTCAGCTGACCTCTTTGCAAGCAGAAGAAACCAAGTGTCCTGAGCTCACCGGCATCGCACTAGTCAGGATGCTAACTTGCTTTTTTTGACTGTTTTTTTGTGAGCTTTCCCCCAGAAAGAAGAAAGAAGGTGAGAAGGGGAAATGGGAAGGGGTTAAAGAGAGAGAGACAGAGAAAGAGCGGAGAAAATGCAAGGGGATGTAAAGATTATCACTAAATTCCACAAACCCGACTTACTTTTCCTGGGGCTCTTATAGGATCCAGGGCTGGGTACATTTGTGTGGGTTTAACTTAATTTGAGTGGAGACACTCAGACATCACAGGCCTGAAAACGTCCTCTTTTACACGAAGGAGGGGACTGTGGGAGGGTGGCTGCTCAAGGAGGGATTAAAGACAGAAAAAGTTGCAGAGGACAAAACTCATCCAGAATGCCTTTCTGGTCTTTTCCCACCCCAAGTGTGAAATCATTTCACCCTTTTTCAAAGCAAATACACAACTCCCCATTTGCATGCAGGTAAGACGACACCCCTGCTGCCACTTGGGATCTTGGACCTGTGTTGCTGGAAGCAAGACCAGTGGCAAAGATTTGGTTTCTTCTGGTGGCAGGACACCTAATGTCGAGGAGATGTTTTTAATTTGCTGAACTGATCAACCATCTGTTTATCTGCAAACCCACAGGGTTCTTTTCATGATGTAGGTCTGTAAGCAATCTGTTAATACATGGGAGAAGTTAATAACCCTCGTCCATCCACACACATACACCCCAAATCAACAAAAACAAGGGCTGGAAGGGCTTAAAGACAACAAAAAAGGTGGGAATCCCTCATTTTCGTCTTTTCTTCTTTTTAAAAACACTGCTCCGTGGTCCCTCTTTCTGGACATATCTGGCCTTCCTGTGCAAGTGTCAGGCCGCAATCTTTAAGGCCCTTAATACCAAAACAAAACCCTGCCATTTCCCTTTACATGGCAGTAACAAAAGCAATGAGCCTCCAGTTTGACAAGTAAAAAGCCCCAACCACACAGCCCCCTAATTGCCTTCCCTCCCTCTATTCACACGGACCACCACACTCCTGGCAGCTGCCTTTGTCACACATGCAATTTCTTAAGTAAACTGCAAGTTCTCTGCCCGCTGATGGACAGCTCCCAATCACTCAGCAACAATAACTTATAAAGTGCAGCAAACAGGATGGGCAACTTTGACTAGAAATTTCTGGCTTTCTCAAAAGACAAAAAAAAGGGGGGGGGGAGCAAAATGAGCCAACACATTCTAGGCAGATCTCCTCCTCCTTAAAAAGAAGAGGGAAATTTTTTCAATTTCTTCAAACTTAAAAACTGCTCCTAAGAACTCCGCCTGCTATTCGCAGTCCCATGGCAATGTTCGGAATCCATCCCCAGAGCGCCCCAATTTGTAAGGAGCATACTACGCCTAGAACATTGCCACAAAAAAATCAAAACGTGATCCAGTGTGGCAAAGTTCTGCGGGATTAAGAAATGACAACATCAAAAAACACTTCCCCAAACACACACACACACACACAAAATCCTCTTTTCCTTTTAGGAAGAAATTACAATCAGGTGCAGGAGAAAACAAAGTCTGACAGCCGAGGAACTGCCCATTTGCATGCCACTGTTCCTGTCTGCACCATCAACAAAGTTTTGTTCTGTTGTTTTAAGTAAACAGGTTTGAGATGGGAGGAAGGGGAAATGGGTCTGGGAGGACTAGACATATTAAAAGTAGAAAAATGCACATTCTTTACGAAAATATTTGGGGTTGGGGAGGAGGGGAGCGAGGTGGAGCATTTGAGTCTTAGAAAACGACCACCACCAACCTCCCCATGACTTCCAAGTTAAACAATAATAACAAAGTCTGCTTTCTACAGTCCCGGGCTGAAGTTCGCAATGAAAAGGTATTGCCAATTTCTCTTCTTACTTTTTTTTAAAGGGAGATTTTTAAAAAGTCGACTCCATCCACCGGGCACCTTCGCAAAGTACATCCATCTTAAAGTTGCTGCAAAGTGCCAGCGAAC
>CAUYRH010071989.1:12500-17500 GCA_963574655.1 Perodicticus potto
GCGTGCTTCATTGGCTTGCTCCATATAAATTGTCTTCGAGATGATATTTCCACCCCCCTTTCGTATTTTAAATGTGGTAAAAGGGATAAAATGACAGATGTGATGGTTAATCTACCCAATGAATCGTGGGGGTCTAGGGAAAGCCGTAATGGCCACTGAGCTAATCTACAACACCCACTGACCACCCCACTGGCCTTCTAATGCCATTATCAACCCTTAGATGAACATTCTAAATTAGAGTTTTGTTCGAAAGGGGTGTTAATCTGACCTTCGAGGCTGGGAAGCCTGTGCTGTACATACAGATGGTAAAGTTCTTATAAAAAAATATTTTTAGAGGTTTCTACTTTCCCGTCATTTGCATCTTTGAACTCTGTATCTTTACACCCTCCTCTTTTACCCCCCAAAAAAGAGCTTTCCCAAATCCCCTCCTGCAATAGCCACTGATGTCATCTCTATCACACACCCCATAATGTTTAAGCTTATTCCATAGGAAGGACCCCAGTAAAACCATCGAAAACAAAGAAAAATCCCAAACATACATACACACATTCTATCTTGCCTCAACTTTCCTTCTTCTCTTTTTCCATTACCAGTATCTCTACCTACTGGTTCCTTTATGTCCAAGAAGTCTTTGGAATAGATCATTAAAATGTACTCCTTTCGAAGTGGAGAAAGTTGAGACAAAATCTTGTAAGGGAATGGAGATAGAGTGCAAAAAGCAATAAAGAATCAATCGCATTTGTTCGCCCACACACATTATGGTGTGAAGAAGGCAGGGAATTTTGAGCTAAGACGTCTTCTGAAGAGCTCCCTTTTTTCTTAATGGATCAAACTAAACTTGTATCAAATTATTGTCTAGGTATTATTCACTGAAGGAGATATTCCCAATGCCACTTAAAAAAAAAAATCCACATAATCCCTATAATGAAAGCATTCACTCAAAGCTCCCTTCAAAAATACACAAACAAATTTTGTACCTTTTTTTCCCACATCATCCCACAACCTGCAATGGTCCCTGTGCAGACGTGCCCCTTTAATTTAGAAAGGCGTAGGCATGCATTTCCATCACCTGTTCTTCTAAACGAAACATCTAAACTCAGATGTGTGCCAACACATACATGTGTATCCAACTAAAGATTTTTTCAGCATAGACTAGCTTCCAAATAACCTGAGATGTCTAAATTAAGGATCCCTTGCTCTATCAATCCACAGCTTCCCTATTTCTGGCCAGAGTCTGTCTTTTCAGGGCCACGGATATATCCTTAATCTGCATCTCTGTGCGCTCTGAACCGGAGTTGTTAATAGGCAGCCTTCTCTGCCTCTCTCTCTGTCTTCCCCAGCACGACTGCATCAGCACTAGTATCAAATTAACTCTCCGACTTTGAAACTTATTGATCTGCTATTAAGACACCAGTGAACTTGATGAAATGAGTGCTGTAGGTGCAGTCATGACTTCAAAGTCTAGCACAGCCACATAAAGCAAGCGCCTTTGATCCTAACTCCGATCTACTGAGGGTTTAAAGCCCAGTTCTCCCTAAGCTGCCCTTCACTCTCGTCATGTCTGATGTCTTACCAACTAGTGACTTGATAATGTTAATAATGCAAATTTTACAAATGATTTTTACAATGGCAAAATTAATTATATGAATTGATGCTTCTTTCAATAGGGGTTTCTGCACATCTCTCCCCTATAATGTAACAACTGGGGCAATTTTAGTGGCCAAGGAGAGATATCGGGCCCAGGTAATTCTGGGCAACACTTATTTCCATTTTGCACCTAGAACTAAAATAATTCACTAGAAATGCCACTAAAATGATTCTCATTTACCAGTCAATATCTACCGTTAAATACAGAAGGAGACTCCTACATACAGCTTCTATGTTTAGATCACAGATCAGTACAAAAATCTTTATTTCTGCATAAGATTTCTTCTTGACAGTCACATACCTGCAGTCAACTGGTAAGATTTTATACCCTCCATTACTCTTTTTCAAGTTGAAATTATCAGAGATGGTATATAGAAAAGAATCATAATGTGCTTTGCAGATTCTGCAATATAAAAATTTTAAATGCACATATTTTCTCACAATCTGGCTAAACAAAACTTTCAATCTAACATTCTTTTAATCACCAAAGAATATGCGTTTGAGCAAAGATTAATTTTACAAATTCTTTCAGCAAATATTTTGAATCACAGATACTAGAAGTAGGTTTTAAATTCTCTCTAAATAGAAATAAGACATAGTAACTATCGGTGTCCTTGAGAAGCTTGGATTTAAACAATATAAAAGGGTGTTATGTTCTAGGCAAAAAAATAATCTTACATATAACTGTAATAGCAAAATTTAAGCAGAATTGCATCTTGATACTTCCAGCGAAGAATCAATATCTGAGAACAAATCCTTTGCCAAGAGGTTATTCTTTGTATGTTGATTTTGGACAGAAGAATGTCAGTAGTTCAGAGTAAAATGTGCTTGACTAATAGAAGCTTTGTGTATCCCTTTGATTTATAGTATGTTATGTAATGATTGTGTTATCGTAGTTCTGAATGTGTGTTATTATAGGAAGAAACTAATGGATGTATTTTCCTCAATCAATATGGCAATGTGTTTTCCCCATTCCAATCGTCAGGACTGTCCCCCACCCTATGACAAAACATAAAGGAAGTTTAAAAGGACCACAATTTTAACACTTGCCTTCATATGTGTGTGTGTATTTCCCCATACACATGTTGGAGGAAGGAGGGGTAAATCCAATTACTTTATTTCCCAATGCTACTCTCATCATAAAATTTAGGTAGTAGTAACTTTGTGTTAGCGTTTTCCCTCCTCCCACCCTCCCCAATGTTGATACTCACTTAACCTACTTGCAATTCTAAAGAAGTCAACACTTGATTGTGACAACGTTCAAAAGAATTTCCTCTGCCACTAGCACAGTAAAAAAACTTTCACCAATTAGTGCAGGAAAAAAGGAGGGAAAAGCCACAGTGCTGGCGCTCAAAGAGCCAGGCCTTGCGGCAAATCTGTCATGTCGAGAGGATTGATCAACAGGACGGCAATTTCTAATGGCATGTTGTCATGAAAAGTCAGCCACAGGGAGCCACCTGCTATGCTCCTCACAGACAGCTAGGAGAGGAAGGGAGGAAGAGGGCGGGAGTGGGAGAAGAGCAAGGCTCTCCACTCCTATCCCTGCCAGTTCCCTTTTGCTAACAATTTTGGTAAAGGTATCATGATTTTTCATTCAGTTGAAATATGTCAAGCCTCCAATCCTATTACCTTTCCTCTAAGATTTCAGTGGTCTGAAGACTGACTCTCACGTTCCCTCAATCCTTTCCCCCCTATTCTGAGAAGGGATTGAGGTACCTTCATTTTTCATACTGCTCCCCCACGCCCCTTTAAAAGTCAATCAGTAGTCCTTAGATCAGAGGACATCTATCATGGTTTTACATCAACAAGAAGCATCCTGGCTTAATAAAATCCTAGTTTAGAAGATTCTAGAAGCCAAAAGAGATATGGGTGACACCATCAGATGTTATTTCTCTGAGCCAAACATTTAAGCCAATCCACTGTACACGTAACTGCTCCTGGCCTCCTACTTCCTGGGGTTTTGTCTAGTTGTGAAACAGATCGGAAACTGGGGTTCACAAATTCTAATCTACTCCAGATCACCTACTCTGCCACCGGGATCCACTGGTGAAAGTGGCACTAATCGTGTTCTTGCTGTAAATTTGCTTGTGCTTGAGGCAACTCAGCACTTCCTAACAACCCCCAAGGTAGCCTAGAAAACACAAGATGTTCTGCTTCTGAATAGTCTTTTATAAGTTATTATTTTCTAGGTACCCAAGACTCTGATTACCAACCACTCCAAAGAAAAAGAGTTTCCTTCCTCCTCCAAATGCTCAACTCAGTGGCTCCCTAATCATTTCAAATGATGCTGTATCTGATTATTAGTACTATAAGATACTACACGAGCACCATTCCCTAAAATGTCAAGCTACTGAAGGATGCTAGGGGGACTCAACACTAAATCCCAGCATATTAAAAACTGCTTCCTATTCACCTGATCTTAGACCGTTGAGGAGGTTGTTCTCCATAAAAAGCTGCTGACACAAAGGCCATCTTCTCCGTCTCTGTGAGGTTGGTCCAAAATATCCTTGTGACCTACGGTCCCTGGTAATTTTCCTACTTTAAACACTCACAAATATACTACCCCTCAATCTACTTTGAACAAAAGGAAAAAAGTCAAATAAAAGTTAAAGAACTTTTAAGTTCATGAAACCAAACCCCACTTGGCATGCAAATCACGTACTGTAACCTTTTATTGGCGGAGCCTCTGGTCTCATCAGTCGATGAAATTCTCAGCCCGCGGCAACAGCTTAGCCGAGGGACACAGACCAATGAGAAAATATTCATTGTGTTAGCATTTCAAATGGCGAGAAAGGAAGAAGAAGCGCTAACTGATCACTGCCCCTGGAATTAATTGGATATTCCAAGAATAATGTCTCTCGCTGAAGATCCTTGGAGGCCAAGCGCTGGTAGAGACCACATTTTGTGCGGCGCCTTCAAAAAGAGACCGCTTGGGGGTACTGGACATATTAGGGTTTTAGCGCATTTCCCTAAAGGCCAGAAGATAATCAGATGCACTGAACCAAACTCAACTAATCCAATCCATAATTATACACACAAATCCAATAAACTTTGCCACATAACTGGAAAATTAAACTATTACATTGAAACCTTCGATAACTTAACAGGAAAAAAAAAAACTCTAAGGGGCACCACAGCTAAAATGTTTCTTTTAGGGGTGGGGACATATGGCCAAGAACTTTATTATTTTTTGCTTGCAAGTTATAACCTTCTGTTATGCTCAAGGATTGATCTTACTGCCAACATGGTTTCTTTATTCAGGGAAGGATTTGCGTTTCGGCTTTATTGCACATAACCCAAGCTTCTACAATGACCCTGACCGATATTAGTATATCTTTCCTTAAGACACATCT
>CAUYRH010071989.1:20000-73888 GCA_963574655.1 Perodicticus potto
CACTTACATTTGAGAAGATTAATGATTTTCTTTCAAGAAAGCAGCCCGTTAGGAACATTAGCTTTCAACATGTATTTTCATATGTAATAAAAGTATTAAAATGTTTGACTTAAAATCCATTTACCTAGATTTCTACTTAGAATTCTATTTTACAAGGAAAAGATTTTTAACCCTTTTTAAAATATGTGTAAATTTATGGAATGCATTTAGACAAAAAAAAGAGAGGGCATCAAAAAATGAAGTGTTTCAATTTAAAGTAACCACCTCCAAATCTTATAAACAACTATTTCAGAAATATACTATGAATCTCCAGATTTAATCTGTACTTCTATTTTATTTACACAGACTTCTACTTGACATTTAACATTTCATGTTTATTTTCTCTGTTATCTCAATTATGCTTTTGACAGAGAGGATATTTTTTAAGATACTGGGGGTGTTTACATTGTTACAACACAAGGGAAGATATTGATTAGGTCTAATATTTAGATTTTAAGTGATACAAAATAACAAATTCAAAATCAGAGGGTAAAAAGCCCCATTATGATTTTAGGAACTACATGAAATAACCCAACAATACTTAGATTATTAAATCTATGATTTTCAAATACAGGTTAAAACCAGAAAATATAAGGACACACTGTAAATTCCAAAAGAAGAAGAGAAAAGGGGGAGAAAATGGTAAACTAAAGTTTTCATCAAATTATCCAAGATAACTTAAGTTTATAAATACAACCAATCCAATTTTTCTGGTATTCCAAACCGACTGCAGCATTAATGTCAGTTACATGTTATTGATGTAACCATAAAGCATCCCACAGTCAAATATTTAAATATTTAGTAAAACAGGACCTAAATTTTCCTGGAATCATTCCACAATGATAGAAAACAGGTAATGGTAAGGACATACATACTGCATACTGGTTGAGTGTTTTTTTCAGTTTATGAAATTAAGCATGATGTTAAAGCAAGCCATTTCAGGGGGAGGATGCTGAGGAAAGGCGGGAGGCAAGCACAAAACACACACATGCACACTCCCAAAACTGACCACAGGTTGCGGACGGGATGGTCGGTAGTTGTGGTTTTTAAAACCGCGCGCTGTCCTTGAAACGGAGGCCGCACACAGCTCCATTAGATACAGATCCAGTGCTCTTGATCTATTATTTACAAAGAAAAACCCTTCACTGCTTAAGTGCCCCTTCTACTTCAGCCTTCCATTTCAACAGCATCAAACAACTTGGTGGGGGGAAAAAAACACAAGACACAACAACTTGTGTTCATCATAACGTACTGTGCAATTCAAAATTCTACTTGGTTGGGGGGAAAAGAAATTCAGAATAACCTGAATGCAGGATGCCGGCTGTATGCCAAAAAAATGAGAGGGGTTTGTCATTTTCTAATAAGGGACGCAAGGTTGTACTATCATTCTGGAAGAGACATTTCTATTTGAAAAGAGTGGGAAAAATTCAGGAAAACCGATTTTACCTCAAGGTTGTGAAATGTTTTCGAAACGCGTATTTGGTATGAAATTCTTTAATTATCAAGTCTGCTCTTTAAGTCAAACTGCATTCGATCTAATTAGTAAGCTTAGATCTCACCTTCGTGCTGAACTTTAAACTCTCTGAAGCCAATTAAAAACTATTTAAATGAATATTAAAAGGATTCCTGTGATCATTTCTGACGTGAGAGAAAACATGCTTTTCAGCAAAAAATAGGTTTACACAGCATGCCTACATTTCACAAAACACTGGAGTTGAGTTCTGCATTTAATCTGTGCATTACCCTCCTTCGACTCTGTCATCCAATGCTCTTCCCCGGCTGTTTTATCCTCCTCGTTCAGCCATATCTGCTGCCAATACAGTTTTAACTGCAATTACAACTGCTTCATAATGCAAGGCTCTTCAATTTTCAATAATTTAATTAAGATTTACTGGATGTACCTATTTCTTACTTTCATTTCGATACACTATTAAATTGGGCACATATGGTTACCTCCCAACAAAAGTTGGAATTGAAAAAAAAAATTATTTTTTTAGCCCACTTGATAAGCCAAACCCTACTCCCACTGAATGCATGTTCTTTCTAAGTCTAGGCCTTGAAATAGCTTCTTGAGAATTAATAAATTATTCTGTTTGCTTAGGAAATTAAATGCTCCCGTGCAAAGCTGTTACAATTAACACCACTAAATGCATTAGGTTACACTAAAGAAATCCTCACAGCATAATTATATCAATGAGTCATTTAACTCACATATATTAATTCAATTTATCTTCATTTTGAACTGTGTGGACTGATGGATTGTCATCATTAGAAATGACAAAACTGCGTGCTAGAAGAAAACACAGAGCCGGCTAATGCACTGACTTCTCCCCAAGACCACACACCATTGCCTTCACTAAGGGCGCCTCCAAGTCACCAAAGGATGAATTCTCTGCTAAGCACCAAACAGTCAGGGCTTCTGAACAGGATACAAAAGACCATCCATTGGAGTCTCCGAAACATACCAACCAGTATCAATAAAGAAAATTCCTGGAATTCACACTGCTATTATGTTCTTACATATTTATTGCTATTACATATATGCTATTACATATTTAGTATTAAAGAAAAACTCTCCAACCATTCTGTGGAAAAGCACTACATTACAAATGTCATTTTCCCTAACCATACAACCTATGAATATACCTATGAATTTTCCCTAACCATACAACCATTTTCCCTAACCATACAACCTATTCATATACCTATGAATAAGCATTTCAGATGAAAAAGAAAGTAGGGTGCCAGGGGGCAAACATATAAACCAAAAGGGGATCAGCTGGGGATATTGTCAATAAATAAGATGTTACCAGGCAAAGCAATTCCAGGATTGTTCATCAGAATTTCCTTCTGAAAACTCACAGGATTCGAGAAGGCATTATTAGGGTTTTAACAACCACAACACCATCATTTGACTTGTAACCACTGATGGTCAAAACTGTACCCACCCTGATGGTCTTTCTTGGGTTTTGAAAAGTAGAATCATAGTGGGAAATTTGAGGCTGAGTGACTGGCTTTGCATTTGATTCTAACAGGCTGATTTTTAGATTAAACATCTTAAAATACCTGACTGGAGTATTTAGTTCCTCCTCTCTCTTAAAAAAGGAGATCCTTGGCTAGGTTTATTATTTATCTCTAATGGGGAACAAATTGGACAGTAGGGAACAAAGGAAATTTAATTTAATTTCTTTAAATGCTGGTGGGAAAGAAGGAAAACCATACAGTTCTCTGGGACTGCTAAGCAGTATTGAGCCAAGACTAATGAGGACTGAGGGTCACAATTTCTAACGGTGGGGGCTTTAGGAAACGACTGCTCTAGGAAACGTCTCGCATCTCCTTCAAGGTGAAGGTGTCAGCCACACAGAAAGCTTCCCTTAGAGAGAACCCCTCCACCTGTCCAGGGCACCCAGCCCAAACCAGCTCTTCTCGGGACAGAGGATGCTCTGTGCCTTGGGCTTCATCTCCACTGACCACTTAATCCAGTACTGGGGAGGAAAATTTAAATAAGGACCTCAAATTCCTTTAGTAAATTAGAAGTTGTTGAACTGGCCAAAATGACAATATTTCAAAATAACGTGCTTACAGGGGTTTCTGCTGGATCAGAGCTATTACTGTGCCACTCCTGCACTTAAGAACTTGCAAGCTGTCAGGATTCCACTGACTTGACAAGGAGGATCTGGATGGCCAGTGGTTGGGGCTGGTTTTCAGTTATAGAACCAAACGACTCCTGTCACTCATGGGGCCCCTAATTAAGTACTACAGCAGCAATATGACAAAAAGAAGGGAATCTGCTTTTCAGATATCTGCGACTCTGCTAGAACCAAGAGTTAAAATTAGCAAATGAATTGGAAGAGGAGGGGAAGAAGTCATTTTATAAACAGCAGTGACAAACAGAAACCCACCAGAAAAGCATAATAAGCAAAATGTCTTCTACCTTTTATTTTATTATTTTTAGAGGGAGAAGGATTTGAATACAGGGACAATGGCAAATTCTCCTCCCATTATTGCCTCATCCGCTTAAAATACCTTATTGCTGCCCTCTGGGGACAGAGAACGAGCCTCTATAACATCAGAGGGAAGAGATCCCATTCTGAAATTCCTCAGTTTTCACTAACAAATAAATGATGTTTTTGTGCACTTTGAACTTTTGCTTTCTTCACATGAAGTTTAGGAATGTAGCCAGGGAAAGTCACCCAAATGCAGTAAGTTGATTTGAACTCTCCTAAGGAAGCAAGGAGACTTGGAGTGCCTTTTGCAACATTTGTGTGTTCTTTGAGAAATAAGGTGCACACACGCCCACGCCCCAAGGTGCTGCAGGGAATGATAGGGCCAAGGGAGGGGATTTTAGGAAGGCAGGTCTTTCTGAGCCTTGAAAGTCACTAGCTGGATGGTAATTTCACCCCTTCCCCAGAAGGGGTGCTGGATGTCAGGGAAGGAAGGAGTGTACTTGTTTGTGTGTGTGTGTGTGTGTGTGTGTGTGTGTGTGTGTGTGTGAACATGCCTGGCCCTTACCCTGACACGCCAGTCTCTACCTTTTTCCTAAGCTCCTTGTAAACACACCCAGAGGCTAACATGCAATGGGCACATCCAGCGAATAATAAGTAAAATTAAATTATGTCATGCCTCCACCATAGCAACGCCCATTGGCTCTCTCTGGGAAAGCCCTGCCAATGTTCCTGCCACAGCGCGGCGCGTTGGGAGTGCAATGGCATTAGGCACAGATGGAAAGCATGTTGCAATCGCCTGCCCAAAGCAGACTGTGAAACTGGTTTCAAATGCAATCAAGCATCTTAGCACAGTCTGGACTGCGGTGTTATTTTTTCAACACCATCTTGTTTTTGTCTAGCACCTCTCTTCAAGGAAGTTTAGGAGCCACTATTTTCCATCATCAAATAAAGCCTCACATGCCAATAGCTCATTTTATAGAGAGAAAAACAAACAAGCTCAGAGGATTTAGAGGAACTAATTCAAGGAGAGGAGAAGAAGGAATTATTGCTGCTGTTGTCATGAACACATGAGACTCTTCCCGGTATCTTTCCTGTGAGTGCACCAGAGATTCATTCCCTGATTTACTAAATGCTGATTCAGTGCCTATTTCATGCCTGGTACTGTTCTAGGCACTCCGGATACATCAGTGAATCAGAGAAAATCTTTCTTTGGGGAATTTATAATCTAGAGAGGAAGATAAGTTAGAACTATCAAAAAACTTCAAAAAGCCAATGTGTGCACTTCTGGTGTACTTGACTCAAAGTTAACTACCCTCAACAGAAACCAGTTCCGTGACTACCTCGCCCAATGTCCAATTCACTTTAACTATTCTGTCCTCTGGAAAATATAACTGAAAAGCTTATTTTACTTATATGCTAGAAAAGGACAAGTTTTTAATTACCACTTTGTTTTAAAAGAATCCCAAATGCTAAATTATGCTGTCAAATCATCTGAAGATGAACAGCTATTTGCACCAGAGGTCAGAGAACAGTATAGACTTGGGAAAAATGACATTAACAATCAGACACCATTTTTTTTTGTTTCCACGCCACCCTAAACTCAGACCTGGTGGCTATTCTGTTTGACCCACACACTGGGCCAAATTAGTCTATGGTTGGGACAGACACATTACTGGCAATCAGGGATTGCTCATGAATACCAATTAATAGTAATTTGGATTTCTTCTCTTTGACCCAATACATAGTGTGGGCCTTCTGGTACTTCCATACTTAATTCCAAGGCTTTATAAACTATGATAACGCAAACTACTGGTATGAACTCTTGACATTTTTAGCTGCTTTTCCAACTGTGCATTCGGTAAAATATAGAGATAGAGGTGTCAAGAGCCAACAATTAGAATCAACTTTATCTTTCACTATAATTTGGGAGCAGCCAAGCTTGTGAGGACAAGAGCTTCCTGTATCAAAGACGTGTATATACTACATGGTTATTGCTGGGTCCTAAGTATAAATACACAGAACCAATTAAGCACTGGTTAAGTGCTCAATAAATATTTGTTGCAGAAATGTATATATCAAAACACTACTATTGGAATATGTTTAAGGGGAAAAAAATCTTTAAAAAAAACACCCAGCAATCTCAAAACATTTCAAAGACAATGTTGGGATTAGGAATTCTTTAAAAACAGTTCCTAATATTGATTTTTTAACAATTGTTCAGACTGTGATGATCTAATGAAAAGGTATCAGAATCTCATGTAGTAACTAAAAGTTCCTTATTATCTAAAAAGACACTATTTTTCTAAAAAATGAACCTTTACTCAGACATCAGGGAGATCTATAAGAATTGATTTCTCTTATAGAAGAGCTTCTTAAATCCAGAGGAAGAAACCAAGAATTATCATGCTTGTTTTAAAATGAAAATAATACTAATGTTTTTAACATTTTCTAAACATGTCTCTTTAGGGATTTCAACAAGTGTGTTTTCAAAGCACAAGCATAGCAAAGCTAGATTCCGTGTGAAATGATTTGTTCTAATGTTCAAGCAGGAGTTGCTTTTTAAAAGAACTATAAAACATTACACATTCTGATATAAACCATGGTTTAATTAGAATATTAAAATTATCAAAGAGACAGGTAAAACAGCAAACACACTGTTTTGAAAACAACTGATGCCATTGCATCTAAGCCTCTTGCTTACAGAAGCCGTGTGGGAGCTCGACTTTACATTCTGTAAACACTGTATGCCCCTCTGCACGGATGCTAAACGTACCTGCTAGCCTTTCATACGTATCTCATTTAAATCCCACACCATCCCTGGCATACTGACACCACTGCTTCTATTTTAACAATGGCAAAACTAAGGTTCCCAGGGAATGAATTAACTTCCCCAAGGTAACACAGTAAGTGGCGGAGTCAGGGTTTGAGCCCAAGTTTTCTGACCCTTCTCCCAGCTATGCCCCCATTCCTGTGTCTAAATCCCCTTCGAGTCAACACGACAGAACACAGGTTTTGCCAATGGGGCAATTCTAAAGCTAGAACTAGATGGGCTCCTTCCTCTGATCAACAGCACACCACATCATGTGGGGGTGTGCAGGCGTGTGTGTGCACACCATGTCGGCAGGGATCGTAGCGGTTCCCTTTGCAGCTGATGGGACAGTTGGCAGGTATGGTGGCACAATTAGTACAGATAAACCCTCAATAGCCTATCTGCCTTCTGATTTTTAAATAAACAAAGGCTGAATGCCATAATTAAGATCAGAGAGCCCCTGAAAGACCATATGGCAAAAGGGAAGATAAAGGAAAAAGTCACCAGCAAGGGAATGGGGTGGGGTGGGGGGTGAGGGGATATGTTATTCCTAAAGTGGAAAAGGTGATTTTTAATGAATGTTTTTAATTCTGATGCCTGGAGGAACACTGCAACCTCCCTGTAGAAGTGGTGGCTGGGACCAAGGCAAGAACAGAGGAGGAACCGAGCCTCCCGTCCCGGGAAACAGGACCGGCCGGTCCTCGGGTGCTCGCCCCCGTCCATGCTGCAGGGGGCGCTCCGCCACGCTTCCTGTCAGGCTGACCTCGCCCAACCTCTCTGGTTAGGGGTTCCTCGGGGACAAAGCAAACCTAGAAAAGCAGTCCGTGCAGTGGTCGGTCACACTGAAGCCTGGAGGTCCCCAGAGTCTCACTCCTTAATACTCAGGAAACAATGGCATCTCTATCCCCACAATGGCTTCAGTGTGCGCCCCTCCCCCCCACAATGGCCCCATTCAGTCCCCCACCATGAGCGATTGCCCCAAGTTTAACGGCCTGTGTTAGGAGAGCTCCGGACACAAAAGGAGGTGTTTCCAGGTTCAGTGAACACTTTGCCTCCATTCATCAGAGAAGGGACAAAAGCGATTCCCCACTTCACCTCAGGCAGCAGAGGCTGGGGGCTCGGCCATACCCACCAAAATGCAACCTTCCTGGTGGGGGTGGGAGCCCACACTGTGCTCAAGCATCGCTGTGCAAACTTGGTTCCCGACAATTTCCCCCTCCAACTAAAGCCATTTGCATAAAAGCAGGATTCTTTTGTCCCCTAAGAAAGGGGGGAGGGCACTAAGGGGGCAAAGGCTCCCAAATGAAGACCAGGAAGGTCAGTAGACAGACCTTAACTTATGCTTTGGAATCTTTATTAGGAAAATAGCACACCTCTTTCTGTACATTCCATTTTTATTAGAGTTCACTGCCATTTTTATTAAGGAACTTTGTGTAACTGCTTTCGTTGCTTAGGGCCCTTGAACTGTAGACTACTTTTACTTTAAGAAACACTAAAACCCCAAATCATCATTTCCCTAATTGCAAGTGGTATACCTTGATGTCATGACCACAGATCTCTACATCAAGGCTTGGGTATCTGTCAAAAGTCCCTGATTGTGTTAGTTGGTGGTAAGCCTTAACTTGGGGGCGGGGTGGAGTTGCAGAGTTTATACAGAGCGCTAAGATTTGAAATAGCAGAAGTCATACCTCCCTCCTCAGACAGACTCCCACCCACCCCTTTCCCCAGCCAAGTTGGATTAGTCATATTATACACAGCCCATTCCCAACCAACTCTTCAAGCTTCAGCAGGCCTAGCCCAGCTGACATTCCAGGCCCAGTTTAACATTACATAATGAGAGCTTCACTCCCATCACCAAGTGCAAGTCAAAACAAACTTGCTGAACTCGACCCAGGGCACCAGCTTGTTTCCTGGTTACAGGACATGGGATTGCTAGGGGCAGAAGAGAACTTTTAGCAAAAGTTATAAATCACCAGTGACCTCTTGCATCCATTCTCATCATGGTCAACTCAGTCCGGGTTGCTTTGAGTCCAAGCACTATTGATCCCTAACCTACGTACTTCCCAAGTTTTATCCCATAGTGCTGGTATCAGACTTGTTTTCAAAAAGGATCATTTTCACACATTTCTATGTTCGAGTTTTTAACAAAAGCACTAAAAGCCATGCTGTAAAATGACTCCCAAGTACCAGTCCTCTGGGAAAGAAGGTGCTAGGGGGTTATGTAAAAGGAGGACATTCCCTGCCAGAGACTAGTTATTCATCCGTCATTCAAAATACATGTATAAGTGGCAGGAGTGGATTTTCTATGTTTGACTAATGCACATTCATTGCTTGAAAAAGTCTCCAATATTTTTTACAAATAAATCCTAGCCTGCTGCTTCCCAGTTAACCTTTAGCAGAGATGATTCTAAGTCCATCCACATTCACGAACCACGAGACTCCTGACCATCATCCCACCACCCAGGGTGTCCGAGAAAAATCAAGATTTCAACCGGAAAATAAGTAAATTCATACTGAATACACTGAATTTCACACACTAATCCAGAAAGAGCTTGAAATTAATGGCACTTAACATGAACGTTTCACCAAATTAAACTCCTACTTGAATCTGAGGTAGCAGAGTGCAAAGAGAAAAACCGAGCTAGGGATTCTAGTCTCGGAGCTATCACTACCTGGCGACACAGTTGCACAATCTCAGAGCAGTCTTCCTTTGCTAGGCCTCAGTCTCCTCAGGTTTAAAGAGAGGACATGAAGGGTGGTCAAGTTAGTCATCTGTCAACCACCTCTCACAAGTCAAAGATTGTATAACTGACTCTATCTGCCACACAGAGCACATTGCCTTGGTTGGAGTTAGTTGCTGAAGGAATTTTTGTTTGCATTAATGTATTTAGGCCACTCAGGTATACTTCTCTCACCTGAGTTGTCTTGAACCAGAAGTTCAGGTCCAAGAGACTATGTCAGCCAATCTGCAACTTACCTGTTGTTAGGTAACATTCAATTTATTACTATCTGCCTACCATCTCCTTACCCGAGGACAGTCTCACTTAATCTCCCTAGAAAATCTATTTTGTTTTAAATCCTGGAGACAACAAACTTTTCTTAATGAATCAGGATACTAATTGATAGTTGTATCAACTACTGGGGCCCCAAGGGCTATTTTCTCTATTCTAAACAGCTCCAGCATACAGAGCTTTGAAAAGCTCTCTCTTCTCTCCTCTTTCTAGGCTGTAAGAGCCTGCAATGCTCAGATTTGTATCTATCTGGAACTTGGATGGGATACTTCCAACAGACAGGAATGGGCCTTAGTTCTCTGTGATTGGCAGAAAGACAAAGACCTAGTGCTGAAGGAGCAAGAACAGAGATGTCGTGGGACTCCACTAGCTGGTCACCAGGCAGAACTGAGAAGTGAAGAAGCAGAAAAATGGGCCTGGCCGGCACCCAGGCTGCAGTCAGAGCCACGGCCATGGCAACTCCCAGAACTTCCAAGCTGGACTTGCCCATGAAACTCTCCTTTTACGACAGCTTTCCTGGCAGCCTCGTAACCAAGCCCTGTCATGCCAAGATGATGAACCCAATTGTGGAAGGAGTCTTAAATCCCAGAAGTCTAAATGCATTAGAGAGGAGCAGGCCAGAGTGGATGAAGAGCAGAATTCCCTAGGGGAACAGAATTCCCAGGTCCCCCCTTCTGGCTGGAAGGCAACAATTCAATCTGTCTCACTTACAGCCTGGTCCCCAGCACCGCAATGGTGCTTGGCACAGGAGTACTCAGTGACATTTTGCTAAATTAACTCAAGCTGACCCAAGGGCTGGAGGCCTTGTCACATCACCCTGGAAGTTAACTAGACTTACTTTGCAGACTTTTCCATCATCTGGGTCAAGAAACGTCTGTAGGCCTGTCCCACAAAGTTAACAGCCTTTGTGACTGTTGTTTTCACAATCTTTTCCCCCTTATTTTCTGGTTCTTGCCAACACTGACATCTGAATAATTAGTGGCTGCAGGACTTACCGGTGTGTCCTGCTTTAGTCCATCACTTTGACTATCTTTTTAGTCCTCATCTGAGCAAAAAATAAGAGTGTCACCAAGTGTTACAAAAGACATGGACAGAACTTCAGGCTTTGTAAAGAGCCAGGCGTAGAGCTCAATAATACTGAGATCTTTAAGATCAAGGTAAAGATCTAGCTGACCATATATATGTTTTTAGGCCATCTGCAAAACCATTAAGACAATGTGTCTTTTGTACTAAGACCTGTAGGGTACGGCACACAACACGGTGGCACCACCAAAGAAAATCACTGCTCCACTGCCCTGAAAGGGATAAACAGGAGGCTGGGAGAAGGAGTTAGGGGCAAAACCTCCCTTCTCAGCCATCTCCCCCTCCCTGTTCTTCTTAATGCCCCTCCCTGGTATCCAGATGACATTTATTAAACACAGGCACTGCTCCACAAGGGATCTTGGCCTCTGGCTACGAGAAGAATAGCATCAAAAACCAGCTTGCCAACTACCCATAAATTTAAACAAGTCAGGATGGTACGAGGAGGCTGCCTGGGAATCATCACAGAAAAGAAGTCAAAAGCTGTGTGGTTTAAGTGGGGCACATATGCAGACGCCCCTCCAATGTGCTATCCCTCCTTTAACAAAGCCAAGTCCTTCAAGCTCCCACGAGGATTAGGAAAGCATCTCTTTGCCCAGGTGACAACTTACAGTCTGGAAACAAGGGGGAAGGATTGCCAACGGATAGCACATCGGACTTGACCAAAGGCACTGAACGCAGACCCTGACCCATCCTAATTCCTAGGAGGGGGAAATAACAATCGCATATATGCAAAGGCACTCGTTTTATTCCCACACAAGGGGGACCACGGCTTTGATAATCACAGCACAATCCTAAGGAACCAAGAGCCCCAGCCACACTGGCCAGCCTAGGAAGAGGCCTGACTTGCTCAGGCCTCAATGACTCAGTCCATACAACGGGAACCACTGAGGCTGTGCTGAAGCTGCCGCCTCCTTCTCCTCCACCTCCCCACACAGCCCACCATCATGAGTAGTGGAATGAAGCAACAAGGACCACACACTGTGCAAATGTAGGCTTTATGCTCTCAGAACTCACACCCACTTGCACAAAAGACATACCATTAATAAGTCCAAAAAAATGTGGCTTTCCTCCCAGGGCCATCTTGTGCATTGTAATCCCATCTCATCATCGCCAACCACCATGAACATTATTTGATTCTCAATTTAAGGCAAAGAGGGTGAGGGGTGAAAAACAAGGGATTCTTAGCATTTACACATCCAAAGCTCATGCTCCGAAATGGGCTTTCCTCTTCAAAGTCCCATCTTAATCATTCTACCAAATGGCCTAATTTTTGTTTCTTTCTTACTTTGCGGATCCAAGCAATTTTTATTGTGGGTGGTAACAACTGTTGAACTGTTTCTAATTATTTAAAAAACAAAACCACACACACAAAACAAAACAAAACAAAAATCTATGCTGCCAACTGCCGAGAGACTCAGAAGCCACAACTTCCGGCAATAAAGAATTTTCTTCCCAACTATCATGTGCCAGCGTATCTGGAGAGCATCTGTGTGCATCTGCTCAAAGCTTCTCAAACAGCTGGGCCCATTTACATGTTGCAGAACAGGGAGTTGTCACAGGATGGGGAGGTGGGCACCCTGGCCTGGAAAACATGTGAAGACCTAGCTTTCAAATCCCAGGCCTAACAATTATCCTCCATAGAACCAAGGACGAATTAATAATTAAAAAACAAAAACAAAAGAAAAAAAGCCCTGTAGCACAGTTTTCTTCTCTTTCAAATACGAGAACTGGTCCTCACTGATTGGGAGGATTAAATGAGTTAATAGGTGAAAATTGCTTAAGGTATAGTCTCAAATATAGGGTTAGACAATTAAGTTCGCAAATGTCGCATACAAAGAAAGAACTACACACCTCATTGCTGAACATCTCTATGGTCCCCTTCGAAGTGCTCCCCTTGGGAAGTGACGCTCCAATGCCAGTGCCTACTCCACCCTTCAAAGCACTTTTTCTAGGATGAGTTCAAGAACTTAACTATCAGACCTCATATGACGAAAACTCTGATGGCCATTCCAGAAAAAGAGTTCCAAAATGGCTTTCAAGGGTGGACTCGGTGCTGGTGTCGGGGCCTAGCTTCCCAAGGGGAGTACTTTGAAGGAGACCAGAGTGATATTCAGCAATGATGTGCAGCACGTTTTCTAGGATAAGTTCGCAAACTTAATTATCTGACTGTGTATAGTAAGTACTCAGTAAAGGTTAGCCATTAGCTTATTTATACAGAGAACTGAAATACTATTAGTTTTTCTCAAGGAGCAGCTGTAAGAGTGAACAAGAATACTTATAAAAAGCTTAACCCAGTGCCTGAAGGGTAGCATATTTTTATTTATTATTTCTTTCTTTTCCTTCTTTTTTTTTTTGGAGACAGAGCCTCTAGCCTCTGGGTAGAGTACGATGGCATCCATGGCATCCATGGTATCACAGCTCACAGCAACCTCCAACTCCTGGGCTTAAGCGATTCTCTTGCCTCAGCCTCCCAAGTAGCTGGAACTACAGGCACCCGCCACAACACCCAGCTATTTTTCGTTGTAGTTGTCATTGTTGTTTGGCAGGCCCGGGCTGGATTCGAACACCAGCTCAAGTGTATGTGGCTGGCGCCTTAGCCGCTTGAGCTACAGGCGCCAAGCCTTTTTTTTCTTGGAGACAGTCTCAATATGTCGCCCTCAGGAGAGTGCCAGGGTATCACAGCTCACACAACCTCAAATTCTTGGGCTTAAGTGATTCTCTTGCCTCAGCCTCCCAAGTAGCTGGGACCATAGGCGCCTTCCACAATGCCCGGCTATTTTGTTGTTATCATTGTTGTTTAGCAGGCCCAGGCTGGTTTCAAATCCGCCAGCCTCAGTGTATGTGGCTGGCACCCTAACCCCTGAGCTATGGGCGCCGAGCTGGTAGCATATGTATAATAAGTAGTTTTACAGTACTCATATTAAAGCCTTCCATGCCCCCCCGACCCAGGAATAGAGTTCCTGTTTCTTTCCTCCTAAGCCAAAAAGATGAATTGTAATATACAGATGTTAGCCAGTTTTCATGTACACCACCTGCCGTATAAACTTTAACTCATTCAAATCTCCTGATAAATGAAGGCAGGTGTAATAATTCTCTTGATTCACAAATGGAAAAACGTAGGCCTAACCAGTAAATTGCACTCAGCTAGCATGGCAAAACCAGGGTTTGAACTCACGGAGTACTAACCTCTTCTCCTTTAACCATTCCATTAAATGAGGACCAAAAATCACAATTCTCTCTTCTTTTAAGGTAAGATATTGCCTTCCCAAAAGGCTTGCAAGAATTACGACTTTATCATTAAATCTGCTGGAAGGGATAACAAATAACCTCTGTTTATGGAGAGGAAACCCCACTGAAAAGATTCTCCTAATAGAAACTCAGAGGAGAAAAATGTTGGAGAGAAGGAAGGAATTTCTTTTGGCTAACTTGGACTTCAATTTCAACTAAAAGCTTGGGCCCTGTTCCATAGACCATGAACTAAAGAATCTGATATAATCCTCCACCGTCCAATCTTCACTTTCTACCCCTCTTGTTATTAGTGCCCAGAGGGTGGCAATAAGTTTAACTGCAGTTATTTTTGTTAATGGAATTCTAAGCCCATCAGTTTTCAGCGGGGAGGATGAGAGAATCTTCAACTGTGTTTTTCTAAAGCAAATATTTAGTGCTTTCATCTTTCAGTGCCCCAACATGCAATCTGTCACCCAAATAAGGAAAAAAAAAAATCCACACTCCTTCTCAAGTGGGTGTTTGTAGAAGTGACATCATGTTTCCGATGTCTATCAGACAAATGGTAAACGCTTTCAGAGAGGAGCTGATCACTTTGCATTCTGCCTTCTAGAAGCAGATTTGAGAGAATTAAGACCCCACAGTTACACTTGCTCTACTGGTGAAAATAATGCCACCACCAGCTTTCTAAAGTGCCCCTATCAGTTCAATCAGGATGCTGAAATATAACTTGTTTCCGGCTGCTTTGTTCTTCTTCTTTTGCTGGGTACTCATGCCTGAGGATGCTTTGTTTAGTGTGTGGTTTTTAAAAATGAGAACCATTCTTCTCCCACCTGGAGGACATTCCTCTACAGAAACCTGTTGCCAGACAATCGAGCTTCTTATCAGTAAAAGTCCTTCCTCCCGGCTGAGCCTCAGGGCTCTACCGCACTCTCCCAGAATTCCTTTAGCCCAAAGAGCAGAGAGGTGGGACGAGGGGGCACAGCTGGGAAAGTTGGGGTACTTCTGTGAAAGGCTGTTATAATATTTTCTCTTTATTAGTAAGTGACTTTAGACACGATAAAGCCAGGAGAGCTGCCCCTGTGTTCATCCTAGCCTCTACCCCTTCCCTCCAATTTCTCTTACGGCACTGGGTCACTGCACCCACTTCTCAACTGCCTGAGATGGCAAGTCTCCAAGTAATTACAAAGACAGGAATTCGATTACACAAGAATTTACATGTGTGCGATTGCTGTTACCTTCCCCAGCAAAATGCCTGGCAGAAGCATAATCTACTGTTCACTGGAGTGTGACACTCTGAGCAGGACCTCAGAGGTCACCTCCCAAGAGGAGGACAAGTGCACACAGGACCCCCACTACATACATACCCTTCCTTGCCCTCCTCTTTGCTCTAAGAAAGCATCAGCTACAAACAACAGCCAGGAAAACGACAGCTCTGGCCTTCATGGACATACCGGCATGTTCTAGACCCCGGGTGGGGATGCAGTGATAATTGGTGCAGGCTACTCAGGTAATGGGACAAGTGAGGACAGACTGGGAGGAACAAGCTGGGTCAGTAACATCTACAGTTAATATCCCATCTTTATTTTAAACACTATGCCCAGACCTTGACAATCTGTCCTGACATCTAAGAGTAACTAACACAGATCGTTCAAAGGAGAATACTCCAAAAGTAATTTCATTTCACTCTGCTGCCTAAATGGTCAGCTACAATGTGTATCCCTTGCTAGTTATTCTTTTTCCTTTGGCCACGTTAGCTCAAAATCTCCTAAATCCACAGAGCAGCCCAAAGCATTCTGGGTATATGGGCAAGAATAGCCCAGAAGGAAAAACAGCAATTCCAGCTGAGCCTTGCCAATAATGAATAAGCCAACAACCTCAGCATTAAGGTTATATCTCTTCTGTTGGACAAAGAGCAGGGCAGAAACTCTGATAATCAAGGATGAAAAATTAGCCTCTGAATTAATACAATGAATCAGGCCAATGCTGCCTATGACATGGAGAAAATAACAAAAATAAACCCCACACTTCCCTTGACCATAAAGAGACAGCACATACAGGCCTACATAAGGTGATGGAACTGTTCTGTATCCTGATGGTGTCACTGGTGGTAATATAAATTTATGTTTAAATCCACAGAACTGTAGACCAAAGCAAAAAACCAATTATTATTGTATGATATATTTTAAAATACAATTTTTTAAAAAATTCTACATCTCAGAGAAAACCTGGTCTCTAGACCTTAGTAAGTCAGGGGTACACAAAGTACATGTAGTGTGTGCAAATCCACAAAAACGACAGAGTTGCAGGTGACTCAACCATGCAAGACAGCAGTCCAGAAACACCCCTGCCCCCACGCCCCCAAACCTTAGTTTGAGTACATTTTGCTGTTCCAAGCAGGACAAGACCAAAGAGGTACAAATGCCCCATTCCCTTTAAAAACAAATATATCCCTACTTCTCAAGAGCTATGAGCTCTCTGCCCAGACACTGCTTCCCCTTCAAGCAGGCAGAGGGGATGGGCAGGGCAGTGCCCCACCTTCAGGGAGGACATATTTCTGAAGCCAGTGAAAGATGCCTTAAGAAATCCCTCTGGGATACACCTGTCACTCTCACCTCCATCCATCTTTCTCGTGGGTTCTTATAAAAGTGTCGAGAGAGGAAAGAAACTTGTCCAAGAGACAGAGTGATGACACACTGGACCTCCATCTGGATGGCTCTGAGTTTCTCCTACTCTCCACTGGAGGGCTTTTGGTCATTTCTCCAGGGACCAGTGGACTTATCACCTGTCACACTGGCCCCTGCTGAACCACAAGTCCTGCCACAAACCCAGCAAGCAGGAGCCGGGCCAAGCGCATAGTGGGCAAGAGTGTCTGGGATCCCTCCAAACGCAACTGTATCTCAATCTGCTGTCATTCCCTGAACTTTGTGTTCCTAAACAGCAAGAGGTTACTGCCAGGCCATGGGACAGTGATGTGGGGCTCAGGCAAGACCTGTCAGGTCAAGTAACCGGTGAGGATGGGAAATTGGGGGTGGGGGGACGTACCTTCAGTCACCCCAATTCCTTCCCACCTCCTTTGCCTCTTTCTTCTTTCTCTGGTGTCTCCATTCCTTCCTCATCCCACCCTCCCCTCTGGAAGGAACTGGCTTTTCCAAAACAGAAACTTTCACTCTGAGCACAAACAGACCTCTAATTTAGACCTTCCCAGCCAGGCAAGACCTTTTCTCCCCTGCTGCACTGGCCGCCCAGGCTGGCTGTGAGCACACTGTGACCTGGCCAGAGTTCAAAAGGGTGTGGCTACACAAAGGCCACCTCCTTCCTCATTCTCAGCCCCAGCAGAGGCCAGACATTGACCAGGAAGGGGCAGCCAAAATGTGAACCTGGCCCCGTATGGTGCTGCCCCCGCCCTACTTCCCAAACTAAAGCAAAACAAAGCAAAACAACCACTGGATTTTGCGAACAGGTTTGCAATGAGAGACGTGACAGAGAAAAGTCGAAAAGTGTGGGATAAAGAACAAAGAATGGTGTAGCTCCAGGGATCGTCTTTAGCAGCAGCTGATGCAATAAATACATTTCAAATAAAGTTCACATGACCGGCCTGATAAGGGAGGGGAAAAAACCAAGATCTTCCACTTTGCTTGCTTAATACACTGCCCTTAAAAAAAGAGTCTGGGCTGAGATATGCTTCCTGTTTCCAAATTCCAAACATCAACCTCACTGACATCATTAAAGGGACTGGTAAACGGAAAGGACTCTGAGGAACAGGTATTAAGACAGAGAGACAGACGGATGGACTGACAGGCAGATAATGTCAAAACCCCCGATGAGAAGCGTCCATCCCTCTCCTTAAGCACTGAACAAGTATTTTGACTTAGGGGGCTGCATACGGAATAAAAAGTTTTAAGGCTAATTTATATTCTCCCTTGACATAGTTGGACCTGTTAAAAACTGGTCCATCCTTCCAAGACTTACAAAAGGGGAGGATCGCAAAAAACAAGGAACAGCAGGGATGACAACACATCACACACTGAGCCCAAGTCTTCTCTATTAATGACCTTTGTCACATGGATGCAAAGAAAATATGTGACTTACACAGAATGAGGAAAGGAGAGGCAGCCACTAGAAACATTTAAGAGCCAGGGGCACAGCCTGTGGGGTCCTGGTGGGTGCCGGGTGGGCCCACGGAGGCCTGGACTCAAGGCGAAAGAACAGCCCTACCTTCCCCGTGGATGAGCTCCCTGGAAGACCCCACACACTGTGCGGAGGCCTCCTACCCTGCATACAAAGTGGACTGGAATGATGTTCACGAGGCCATTGCTTTTCAGTCCAAGGAACGGCAAACAACATGGGAAATAGAGCCAGGAATGATCCCTACCTCTCTGGCTCTGTCTCCCTGGTGGCAAGCTCTGCATCTGACAAGCAGTTGGAACGAAGTCCCGTTCCCAATGGGTCAGGCATGTGATCTCGCTGAGGTATTGGTAATTCCTAGGCTGGCTGGACGCGGTGGCTCACACCTGTAATCCTAGCACTCTAGAAGGCCGAAGTGGGTAGATGCCTTGAGCTCAGGAGTTTGAGACCAGAGTGTGATCTGGGCATTGTAGCAGGCACCTATAGTCCCAGCTACTTGGGAGGATGAGGGAAGAGCATCACTTGAACCCAGAAGTTTGAGGTTGCTGTGAGCTGTGATGCCACCGTACTTTAGCCTGGGCAACAGAGTGAGACTCTGTCTCAAAAAAATAAAAAATAAATTCCCAGTCAGACATAGCAGTGCCCACTTATACTACTAGAACAGTTAATCAGCAAATTCATAAGCTCAGTTAGCCTAGGAGACTTCAACAAAGAAGCTTTATAGATAGAGAATATGAAAAGAGAAGAAAGAAAACATTCTGGTGGTCTTAACTTGCCATCCTATTCAGTGAACATGGGATGGGGGGTGAATTTGCTGGTCCACTTCCACAGGAGGATCCTGGGTCATATACATCACGAGGGCATTATGGAATGTTCCAGAAGCACTCTGTCTTCACTATTTCCCACTTACACCCTTTGCCACATGAGCTGCAATCGCACTGGAACAGCAGAACTTCAGAAACAGTCAGTGTGCAGTGAGACCATGGCTAAGACATACCCACTTCTAGAATAACCAACCATTCATAATTTTACAAAGAGTCTTCATGGCATACTTAGGAAAGTGTTTTTATCATTGAGAGATATAAAATAAACTGAAAATAAGTGTATATGATATAAATCCACCTATGCTTTTTAAAATACATTTTTTAAAAGGCTAGAAGGAAGTATGTCAAAATATTAACTTTGCCTTTGGCAATTATTTTTACTGCTTCTTTATATAATTGGTGAGTAGTGGGGAGGGGGAGGAGAAAAATCTAAATTTTTTAGTTCAGCAGAATGCTTGCTAATCCAAAGTTATAATGCAGTGATTTATAAATTAGCAAATACTTCCCCTCTGGTGCATTTTGTTGTGTAAATCCAGATTTTCCATACATAACGTGTACTAAAAAACAAAGTACCCAGGAAATGAAGCAATATCTGTATTTGTTTCAAATGACTAACAAGCGAAAATAAAACTCTGGCTATGATGCCATGGTTTTTAGAAATCAGACATATAATAAGCCACATAGGATGTGGTCTAATAAACCCAAGGAAAGTTTCATTTCCTCTCACCAAAATGGCTAACTCCCTGTTTATGTGACTAGCTTTGCAAATTTAGCCGAAGTCTCTTTTTCCCTTAAATTTATAGATTGAGAGGTTAATAAACGGGAGGCAGCTGTGGCTAAGTGAGTAGGGCGCCAGCCCCATATTCCGAGGGTGGCGGGTTCAAACCCGGCCCCGGCCAAAATGCAACAACAACAACAAAAAAAAAAAAAGATGGAGAGGTTAATAAACAAGTAGCAGCTATAATGTGCCCCCTCCTGAAAACACAGACGCACACACAGAGACACAGACATGGACACACAAAAACACACTCACACACAAAAAATGAAATAAAAACAGGAGTACTAGCAAAAGTGTAGCTCCACCAAAAATCAGGAAGGACAGAACACAGCACTTTGCTATTCCCCGGCCACTGGTCGGGAAAAGCTTACAGAAGCCTTGACCAGGAGGGAAACGAGGAATAAGGGAAGAGTTTGGACAAAGAACTTTTTACAAGTTTGTTTGCAAGTATTTCCGTGAAAACAGTATTGACTAAGCAATTACAGGAAAAAACACTTTCTTATCTGAATGCGGTTATGTATGGGTCACGCCCTATTATTGTCACTATTAAACCTGTTAATAGCCCCAATGTAATGACTCTGTGTGGCTAGCTTTAAAATGTACATGAATAGCTAACTAGAAAGTGACTCATCCCAGCCCAGGTGGGTATTGACTTTCTTAGTCATATTTACTCAACTGGTCTACCAATCTTCATCCCCTAGAGGACAGATCTTCAAAACTAGCTGAACTATAAGGAAAGAGAGAAGAGGGACGATGACCGCTAAATAGGAAAGGGGTGGAAATGTCCAATATCCCAAATGTTGAAACTTGTAAAGTAAAAACTTGGATAACCCCTAATTTCCTAACCCACCTAGGAAAGCTGGGTGCAGGACAGGATCAAACAACATTCTCATCTAGTGCAAGACGGTTGGTGGGGAAGGCTCTGAACCAAGAATCACAACTATGGTCTTGGATTAGCAGCGATTGTATAGCTCCCGTGCTTTAGCTGGAGATTTGAAACAAGGTGCTTTATCTCTCTCTGTCCCTCTCAGTTACCTTATTTGCAAAATGGGAATAATCGCAGCACTTCCCTCCTGGGGTTGGTATCAGGTTTTGAAGACTTAATAGAGGTAAATCCCTCAAAGGTAAGCAGTACCTGGACCCTGGAAAGAGTGTTAAAAGTCAAGGGATCTCGGTAGGTACCCAGCGGAGCAGGCTGGCCCAGTATTCCACACTCTCCCAGCCCTTTTACAGATATAGAAATTGTATCACAAAGGGGTGAAGCCCCTTCCCCACAAAGGTGATAGAATGTTCCAAGATTCAAACTTTGTTCTCCTAACTGCCAATCACCCCCAACTGCCACTACATTGCAGAGCTATTTCTATCACACCCATGGTGAGGATCAAATTTTCCATACACCACTGAGACTGTTGCAGTAGTGGGTACCAGGAATGTTACATACACATTTCCGTGGAAACCTCCAGGGAAAGGGTAACTGAGCCACCCCAGCAATGACTGGCCCACCTTGCTGACAACATCAGGGTGTGATTCCTCAAGAATCCAGCCGTGTGCTTGTACCAGCCTACCCTACCAGCTCTCTCAGCAAGCAGCCTTTTTATATGCATCAACCTGGCTCAGCACCCATAGCACAGTGGTTACACCACCAGCCACATACACTGATGGTGGTGGGTTCGAACCTGCCCAGGCCAGCTAAACAACTACGACAACAAAAACAACAACAAAAAATAGCTGGGCATTGTGGCAGGCACCTGTAGTCCCAGCTACTCGGGAGGCCTGAGGCAAGAGAATCACTTAAGCCCAAGAGTTGGAGGTTGCTATGAGCTGTGATGCCACGGCACTCTACCAAGGGCGACTTACTGAGACTCTGTCTCAAAAAAAAAAAAAAATGCATGAAGCCCTTCTGCTGACAGGGAAACTGAGGCACAGAACAGCAGGACTGCTTGCCCAAGCTGGTGCAGCCTGTAAGTGTAGTCTTTGTACCTGGGCTATTCACAACTTATGGATTTAGGCCTACTCCTGGAAACGTGGCATTTGACACTTCCCCAGATGTTTCTCAGTCCTGAGGACAAGGCTGAGAAATGCTCATAGTCACTGGCGCCGGGGATCTAATCGGCTCCTGTGGATCCTGACTTATAAGGAAGAAACCCAATCTTTCTGTTTCATTTTCCTCATACTCCCAATGGGAGCGGGGCCCTCCTTTATCTACGGCCTACCTTCGAGACCAAAGATTAATGAGTCACCATTTGCCAGGCCCTGGTCGGGGAATGGCTATGTTCATAAAGTCTTATCATCCACAGTCAGAACGATGCTATACTTACCATAAGCTGAACCAGTACAGGACAGCTGCAGAAAACACATCCCCCAGGCCCTGGCTACTGCAGAGAAGAGGGGGCCTCCCAGCACTGTCACACCAAGGCCAGTTAAAGGGCGTGATCTTCATACACGCACCAGCCCCAGGTGCCCGCACCAGCCAAGAACAGAACAGGTGTGGTCAGAGGCAAGAGACAAGAGACTGAAAAGTTCAAAGGACTTCAGAAATATCTTCAGTTTTACTCATATCTGGCTGAAGAGGAACGGTGAGACCAGAGGATTTAGACAGGACACTAACTTTAGGGCATGAAATTGCTAAAGTGAATTAAGACACGTTACAGTGTAGACAAATATCCCTGATGTGAAAAGTGAAAAAGCTAAGACCGTGTGAGGCACAATGATTAGTGTTAATGATGAATTGTCTTAATGATTCACCACTTTTGTGAAACGTTTTTGAAGTGCATGCACACACATGACTAGAAGGAAAAGCATCTATTAATATGTAAATATTATATATATAATATAAAGCATATTGATAGGTGTCTGTATTTTCTTCTATGTTCTTCTACATGTCTCCAGTTCTCTTAAGTGACTCTACTGCTTCTTAAACCAGAACAAACCTTCAAAGGTGACTTACATGTTTTTTCTCCATAGAAAGGCAAGATGTACTATTCCATCCCTTGCTGGAGGAATTGTGCTTTCTAGCACCCCCAGCATAGCACCCAGCACCCAGTAGGTGCACAATAAATGCTGCTTAAAGACAGAGGCTTTACTGATCGGCTCACAAATATTCACTTTTCGTTTGGAAAGGGCTAACATTAGTACTAAATCATTTGCTGTTTAAACCTAAGAGTTCCTTTAACACTTTTTATCTGCATTGACTTTTGCCTTTCTGAAGACAAAAAACACGCTCTAGATGTTCTTTATTCTTTGGGACTATTAATTTGAAGAGAACTGTCACTCCCAAGCACTGTGCAGTGTGGGGATTGATGTTGTAGTGAATTATTTAAAGAAAATTAACAATGCTTCCTGTCCTTGGAGAGCAACATCTGCGAGAAAAGCCATTCACATAGGTAATGTTGCAGAGAAGTGGGCACATTTTAGAACTCTGAATTTTAAAAGAAAATCTCCACATTCTAATTACTAATAACAACAAGGCAAAGTTGGGGAGGTAACTTCATTTCCCTGGGACTTTTGAACAGTTCCAGGACTCACTTGCTGGGGGACCCCATGTAACAGGATAACATGCAGCTCATCGTTTTTTTCCCCAGATCACGTGGCCTTTGCTGGGAGCGAGGCACCTTGGAGTCACGGTAGCACCAAACTCCACCCACTCCTTATAAACTGGCATTTTATGTTTATGATATCCCTATCAGTGGCCAGCACGCCCAGACATCACGGCACCCGAAATGACAGCAACCCGACAAGAATTCAGGGATCGTGGCAGGCAGGTGGGCCCCACCCCAGTGAGAGGCCAACTTTGGATGGGCAGAGTCATTTCAGAGCCAGCTCATCTCATCCCATCGTTCTGCTCGGAGACCTACCTCCACACACCAGGGATCCCCAACCTTTTGTAAGGAGTGGCTCCTTTTCATGTCCCTGAAGAGTTGAGTGCTGACAGTGAAGTCTGAGGGGGGATAGAAGTGCTGACAGTCATGTCCCTGAGTGCAGCAAGGGTGGGGGCTCTGCTGCCAGGAAGAAAGGGGGACAGAGTGAGGATCGGGAGGGAGGGGGACGCGGTCACCAAGGCACACACAGCCCCCAGCCTGACTTTCTAACCTGGCCCACATTTCTCCAGAAGCTCCCAACGAGGATTATGGTTCCCAGTAGGAACACGGGACTCTTCCACCTCCCTGCCATTTAGCTTTAGGGTCAGCTGAAATGCAACCCCTTCCAAGCAGCCTTTCAATCGTGGGCCTTCCCTCACCCCTCCCCCCATCCACCTAACAGGCACAGGTGCTCATTCTTCTGGGCCTCTCAGGAGCGGGCCAGCTAATGTCTTCTCTCTCAACTTACCTTACTGAATCTTCTATTAGTTTGAAACGTGTGAAATTATTTTTATTTCTGCCCTATAAAAATGCAAGTACCTATGGTTCCATATAATATCTAAGCTGTTCGGAGATCTGATCTGTGTTTTTTTTCCTTTTTTTTTTTTTTAAGAGATGGGATCTCACTATGTTGCCCAGCCTGGACTCAAACTTCAGGTCTCACATAATCCTTCTGCCTCAGCATACAAACACATGCCACCGTGCCTGGCTGATCTGTCTTAACCAGCACCTTTTCTTCTGCCAGAGCACAGTCTTTGAAGTGACAGCACACACCAAAAGCATTTCCTGATTTCAACTGCAACACAGCTGGAGCCCTAGTACAAGGGCCGTCACAGCTTACTGACTGCCCATTCCCTGTGAGACGCTTGACAGAGTGTGCCTGTCATTCCATGAACCCTCACAACCACCCTATGAGGTAGGTAGTGTCATGCCCATTTCACAGAGGAGGAAACTGACTCAGAGATGGTAAAGAGCATGCCCAAGGTCACACAGTTAGTAAATGGCAGAGGGGAAATGCAGACCTGGCCTCCATCAACTCTAGAGGGCTACTATATAGACTCGTCTGCCTGCCTAGATGTTTCCTACAGCTCTATAAAAAGGGTAGAGAATTCAGGGTTGTAAAGAGCAAACTGCGGCCCAAGAGAAAGGGCTATTTCACAACAAAGAAATATGATTATAATTTTCTTTTAAAAATCTACATAAAGGATGTATGCCTTCTCTACTCTGGTTTTTTGCAATTTTATATGAGGGAAAATTCCATGAACACTTTTTTCTCATATTTCTCAATGTGAGATTGAGGACAACACAACACACAACATCGAACATGTTCTGATTAAGTACCAGAATGGACACAGTGGGTATTGAAGACTGTGAAAGATAGGAAATAGATAAAAATAAAGGGCAAACTTATAAAACAGCAGCCACATCCTCAAAACTAGAACTATTTGGGGCCATGCTGGCTGCAGCTGACCCTGTGTCTAGACTTTGAGAGAGCCACCAACTGCCACCAGCCCGGAGATCTGCCCCCAGGAAGGGCCCCTGAGCCGCAGAGGAACATGCTTCTCCTTCAGGGAGGGTTCTGGTCTTGTCTGAGACGCACAGCCTCCACCTGCATTTCTCCACGGCGCAGATTTGTAAACAGAAGCGTGAGTCATTCAGCATGCATGAGTCCATTTGAGAGACTGGCCCAATTTTACAACCAAAGTGACCCTACTCTGCCTTGCCACAGCAGTGACTCACCTTACTGCCTTCCATCAAAGGTGACTTGGTTAACACCCCCAATTGTTTCCAGAAAGAGCTGAGCAAATTGAGAGTTTTCAACCGTGTCTGCTGGCTTGTTTTCTAACACAATGCTGAGAGCAAAGAGGCAGGGCTCCCAAAGCCAAGTCCCCCAGAGAAGGAGTCTGGGAAAGAATGGCATCTAAGGTTGCCATCACCTTTGTTATCTTCCACAGCCACTTCCTCCTGGCCGAGACTCTCACGGGGCTGGTGCCTTATGAGGAAATGCTACACACACACCCCTCTGTATAGATCGGCATGTTCTTCCACGCTAGGGAACTTCAGAGCCAATTGGTAGGTCACATCTACCAACCATTAGGAGCTCCAGATTTGAACTTATAGAATTAACCTTATCTTCTACCTTATCTTATGGGGCCTACCCTGCCTTTCTCTCTATTCTAATGTCCTTAATTATTCATTTCCATTCCTTTTACAGAATATAAAGTCTTATAAAACGCTTCCAATTTTTCAGGGTATACAGTGTCTTACAAGAAATTGAAAAGCATGAAGTCATTTTGTTCCATGAGAAGAACTATAGTTCTTTTTATCTTTCTGTCTTTCTTTTGAATCTTCCTTTTTTTAAAAAAAAAAAAACAAAACTCTTCCACAGGCCACAAAGACCAGAAAGTAGACATCTGCTGTTTTCTGCTTAACATCCATTGATGATGTTTCTCGTAATTGCCAAATTAAGGAGGAGGCAGACACTGACTCTTCAGCCACGTAGTTTAGTAGAGCGGACCCTACCCCAGCTCCAGAGGGGGACAAGTTCATTCAGTCCAAGCCCACTCAGCAACCCTTTACCATAGATACTTATCTATAGACACTGGTTGAGAATCAAGGTCACAGGCTTGTGAGGGAAGATGAGATCTCTCTGGACTTGAATAAGCCCCAATACAATGAAGCCACCTTGGAGGACACTGAAGCCAAGAACTGGAAGGAAGCAGCATTGGTGCACGGGCACCTGGACCCAGCCACACCTGATGCCCACTATGTCTGGACTTTTCAGTTATAGGTAAATACATTCGTTTTACTGAGGCCATTTTCAATTGAGTTTGGGGGGAAAAAAAGAGAGAGAGGAGAGAGGATTGCAGCAATTTAGTCTGCCCAGACTGATGTCAGTAACTGTCTGTCTATGAATGAAGTGGCAAGGTAGAAAAACTGGAGATACTCCAAAAACACTAAATGAAGGCCTCGTAAATTTCATGCTCCTGACATGAAGGGATTGTTACAAGGCAAAGCATTAGAGTAGGCATTTGGTACTTCTTGAAATAAGAAGGAATATTAACAGCCAATCTCTAGGAAAAGGGGATAAAGACATTCAGCAACCACACCCCTGCTAAAACTGCCCCATGGGCCACCCTTCTCTAAAGTATCTGTCAAAGCCACTTGGAGGCACTGACTATTTTAAGATGCAGTCTTCATGAACACGGGGGACCCAGAAAGTAGAGGCCACAAACACATAAGAGCTAAAATCTGCTTCCTCACTTTCTCCAGAAACACTGCCTGTCTGGGACAGAGAATCTCAAGAGGTGAGTTTCCTCTGATCCTCCTCCAAATAAGAGATAACTCCTCCTGAGTAACTGCCTTCAAGCTGGGACAGAAGTTTTTACCTGCCTTCAGATATAAACTAAAACATCATCTCTTCCTAGGTCTTGAGCCCACTGGCCTTCAAATGGGAATTATGGCTTCGGTTCTCCTGACCTTCAAGGCCTTTGGACTCAGACTAGAACCACACCATTGACTCTCCTGGGTCTCCGGCATGCCAGCTGCAGATAATGGAACTTGACTGTGCCGATTATGGGATTCCATAATTGTATGAGCCAATTTCATATAGTAAAATCTCTTTCTGTGTAAACATATACACACACATACAATCCTACTGGTTTTGTGTCTTTTCTGGACAACTCTGACACGTTTGAGTTGTGTTTTTCATGTATTTTGTCCTTCATAGAGTGACAGAAAAAATTATTTGTGGGTCTCTAAAGGAGACCAGAATTACGAAGCAGAATAAATATTAGAAATCACCTCATCTAATCTTTACATTTTTTTTCTTAAATGCAAAAGTCTAAATGTAAAAGGACTTGTTCAAGACCACACAGCTGAAAGAGCTGAAACTGAAGCCCAGGTTTTAAAGACTAGGAGTTTAGGGTTCTGTGCATAAATGAGAGAATTTTCTTTTGAAATGTAACATCTTTGGCAGAATAAGAAATCCACTTGAAGGAAGAATGTTGACAAAGGCCATTCCACTGAAAAAAGAGAAACGAGCAAAATGATCCTGTTTTGGTAAGAGGGTAAAATCCTCTTATTTCATCATCATTTTTTCTCGTATACACACATGTGTATCAACACTAACGTCAAAAAACAAATAAGCAACAGCAACCATCCAAACAAACCAATCCCACATACATATCCATAACCTTGCAGAAGGAGTTAAGGTCTTTACAGGTCACGCTGATCTGGCTTTAAGTACTATCAATAATTCTCACCTCTGAAGGTGAGGTAACTTTGATGGAAACTAATTACATTTGAAATATGCTGTCAAACTATTTAACACAGAGGCAAAGAAACTGTAATCAAGGCCACAGACAAGCTACTATTTTTATCATTAAAGACAAGCCCAGTTCTTGTGGCAAATGTATGCAATTATATTTTTCTCATTATTATTATTATTTTTAAATGTGAGCCTGTGTTACAAGGTGTGTGTGTGTGTGGTGCATGTGTGCGCGTGCATTTATGTGGAGGCTGGAGAATACTAGTAAATGTGGAGGACGATGCCCCAGAGTCAGAAACAGCAAATGTTCAGGTCCCTTGTCCCTTACTGTGTCCTTATCACAATTCTTATCCCTGCTCAGAGTTGGCAAAAGTTGAAACGGAATCACCATGGCTCGGCACCCGTAGCACAGTGGTTACGGTGCCAGCCACATACACCAAGGCTGGCAGGTTCGAAACCGGTCCAGGCCAGCCATACAACAGTAACAACGGCAACAAAAAATAGCCGGGCGTTGTGACGGGCACCTGTAGTCCCAGCTATTTGGGAGACTGAGGCAAGAGAGTCACGTAAGCCCAAGAGTTTGCGGTCGCTGTGAGCTGTGATGCTACGGCACTCTACCCGGAGTAACATAGTGAAACTCTGTCTCAAAAAAAGAAAATGGGATCACCAGCCCTGCACTCTAGGGATACAGAAATGAAGTCTACCTTGGCCCCGGAGGACTTCAAGCTGGAAAGAGAGAAGGATTCTAACAGAAAAGAGAGTGAGCACAGAAAAAGGCCAACTTTACACTTACCTTTCCAAAGCACTGCTCACCCCTCCTCGATCTCCACACAGACACTGCGGGGCCTCCATGTCACTGCCATCGCCCCCCCAAACTAGCTGTCATAAGATGGTCATGGCTGCCAGATGACCTCTAGGGGCCCTGTCCACCTCCAAAATGCTCCAATTCTCCAGGGCTGACAGAATACAGAGGAGGGGCTCACTAGGTCTTCACCTCTGTTAAGTACAAAAGCAACTTGCCTCTATTTCAGGATGTGGTCATTACATCAGGGGAGGGTATACTTGACTGAAGTAAGTGATAGCAAAAAAGAAAAGGCAACACACACACACACAGATTTCTTTCACTGAATAAAAGTTCTATGTGACCAAGGAAAAACATCATAGAAAAGTAGCATCATGAACTATAATTTACAATATCATTTCAAAACATGCTTGTTGGGTAAAATAAAGTTTTGCTAACTTTTTTTTTCCTATTGGGGGAGGGGGAAAATACCGCCTATCAAAAATTGAGAAGCCGGGCCTGGTGGCACATGTGGGAGGCCGAGGCAGATAGATTGCTTGAGTGCAGGAGTTTGAGACCAGCCTGAACAAGAACAAGACCCCATCTCTAGTAAAAATAGAAAAACTAACCCAGGATAGTGGCAAGCACCTGTATTCCCAGCTACTCGGGAAGCTTAGGCAAGATCACTTGAGCCCAAAAGTTTGAGGTTGCTGTGGGCTGTGACGTTAATGGCACTCTACCCAGGGTGACAGAGTAAGACTCTGCCTCAAATAAAAAAAAAAAAAAAAACAAAACAACTTTGAGAACTTGAAAATATGATATACTGTTTAAATTATGGTTATCATACACAGAAAAGAAAAAGTATTCAAAATAGAGATTTCTTAGAGACATCAGGACAACATTTATAAAAATAAAAAGAATTATTTGGATTAACTGTGAACAGAGGAGATGCTTTTAACTTTTTAACTGATATCAACACTGAATCAGGTCTATACATGAAGGTCAAGGCTTTACTGGGGTGAGAGGTACAAAGGTGAAGTGGTTAACATCCAGACCTGGGACATTAGCCAAGGCATTTAAAAAAAAAAAGAATGAATTTCTAACAGACCCAGCCGGAACACTACATGAAGCGCTTTCAAAGGCAAACCTACGTCGGGGAGCATCGATACACTAGCTGACCCCAGCTCATCACTCCCATTTTGTTGCCTGAGAAAGTGATGAAGTTCGACTTGACCTCAAGCAGGTGGAAAGTGGAGTTTCTCTCTGCAACCTTCCTACCCATTATTTCCACATAGAATTCGGAGTCTCCTAGTCTCTCCAGAGAAGCAGATTGCCAGCAAGCTCGTGAAAAACCATGTTCATGGACTAGCCAGACTGGACAGGAGTTGGCATACGTGTTCAAGCGCAACATACAAAGCCACACACCACACCCAGCGAAGTCTGGCTGTGGAAGAACTTGAAGCAGAAGCTTGAGTCAGTCCTAGGACCAAAGGCTGCAGAAAGCTTTGCGAATCCAGATAATCCAGTCAGCATTACATTGTGCTTATAACAAGAATCTTATTAAAGGGAAGTTTCTTCTCCCAGGCAGGTGTCGGGAAGTCACACTGACCCATGTGTGTACCATGAACATCACTGGGCACTACTTAGGGGCCACAGGGAGAAGATGTCCTGATTGGGACTTGTGATGTCTACTAGGCAATCCTCTCCAGAAATCAACGTTATCACCTACAAAAGGACAGAAAGTAGCTAAAAATAAGACTGAAAGGTAGTTAAAACAAGATAAGGGCTAAGGGGGCGAGGGGATGAAGAGTGTCATGAGGACAAGAGAGAGCATATAGTCCTCTAGCCCCCACTCAGGAAATTTACATTGCTTTGCTCTGGGGGGGGGGGGAAGCAATTTTCTTCAACAGCATCCTTCTCCACTATCAAGAGAAATCAAATGTTTTTAGATGCAAATAACAGGCTTCTAGAACAACCCTGGAATTTCTCCTGGAAACGGTTCCACAATTCACATCTCATTAGCCACAGGAACACCAATTACATCTCATCTTTTCTCGTTTCTACTACCCAATAATTAGCGTTAGATAATAACATACTATTTTCTGCTGATATGTTTCCTAACAACATCACATTCCAGAGGCTCTTCAGAAATAACTCTGCATCATGGGCTAATTTATGAGAAAATGTTATTGAAACCTTCTCAAGTGTTTCTAAAAATAGGCCATTTGGCTAAGATTATACCATAAACACTACCTAATTGCATTAAAAGGTATTAAATGGAAACGGCTTTAATTAAAAAAAATTATGAAAGGAAAAAAAATCACACTGAAAGGATATAAAGTCAAAAACAATAGGTTCCCACAGACAGGATCGGTCTTGATGCCATCTCATTGAAAATAGGAACATATAAGAAAATGTGGCAAAAGCCTCACCAGCTCCATTCAGGGACATCCTCTGGTTCTGAAAATGACACTATCCCCAGTGTATCACCCCCACAAGACTCACACTATTGCCACTCCAGCCATTTTACTCAGGGTAGACGCAACCTGGGCCAATTGCTTTGTAATTAATTATCTTAGTATTTGGGATTTCTCAGCCTGAGAAGTTATTTACAATCATGGCGTAAAAAGTACAGGGTCTGGGCCGAATTATCTCCTGTACCACCCAAGACTTTGGCTATTTCCTGCTCCAAACATTTATATCTTTATTAGCAAAAATCAGATTACAGAGGACTTTTGAGAGGTGGGAAAAAATCCCAAAATTGTGTGTGGTGCGTGTGCATGTATGTGCACATGGGTGTATGTGTGTGTGTGTGCACAAAGGCGTGAGATTCAGTACACATGTGAACTGGAATCGCCCCCCTCCCGTCCTGCTCCCTTTTCTTGCCACCAATAAATGGAAGGGTCCATCTGCCCAAACGCAGAGCCCAGAATAAGAATAATTGGACTGGCCAGGCCCGGGGGCTCACACCTGTAATCCTAGCACTGGGGGAGACTGAGACGGGTGAATAGCCTGAGCTCAGGAGTTCAAAACCAGCCTAAGCAAAAGTGAGACCCAGGGTCTACTAAAAATAGAAAAACTGAGGAAAGAGGATCGCTTGAGCCCAAGAACTTGAGGAGGCTGTGAGCTATGCTGCCACAACACTACCCAGGGTGACAGAGTGATACCCTGTCTTCAAAAAAAAAAAAAAAAAAAGGACCTATGTTCTCATTAGGAGGTAAACAGTTTTAGGGTGCTAAGCATTCCCTGCTTTGTGAAATGAAAACCATCTTCAGTTGGGTGTATAACATGCAACCAGTGAAGAAAAAAAGTCAGGTTTTCCTCAAAAACTTTCTCCTCCAAGTACTTAAAGAGACATTAACAACAAAAACAGCCCCCCCCGGGGGGGGGCAGCGATCAGAACTGATTGCAAAGCAGTTGACCCCACGGGGTCTACCCTGGGCAGAGAAACTGCCTTCAGCCATGTTGACCATGATGCAGGCCGGAGTCAGTGTGGCAATTCTAGACAAGCCATTTTTCCTATCCCCAGAACGTAAACATACCTGGACTTCTTAATATTTACAACAGTGAAGAACAACAACCAAACAGTAGCAAATAAGAAAACCAAACAGAAAACAAAGCCACCCCCCAGGCTGGGAACAACATCAGCTGATCCCCATCTGAGAGCTGCCATCTAACTGATTACCAGAGTTTCAAGGGTCACCAACCAGAGTGGAAAGTGGAGATGAGGCAGATAGCGCCCCAGCACAGGCATGCTTGAAGCCCGGGAGAGAATGTCTTAGTCCTAAGCCAATTTACAGAGAGAGCAAGAGTGACTAGAAACAATCGCTCGTTTTATTGATTGAAAGTCTTTAGGACTTCGGGAAGAACACACATTCTAAAGTCCTCGTCAGCCAATGTTTGCTTTCAGGTAGAGTCACAGACTCGGTGATCTTTGCCTCCATCATAGTCATGGCCATCAATACTCAACTTCTTAAAAAAAAAAAATAAAAGGAAGGGGTAGTTTTCATAACTAAAACAAAGAGCTAATGTATTATTTTTTAAATTCTGGACTTTACCATCAACTGATGAATGGATTGGTGAAATACAGTGGATCCATGTCACGGAATATTTGTCAGCCATAAAAAGAAATGAAATACGGAAGCATGCCAGGACATGGGCAAACCTTGAAAGTGTCATGTTAAGGAAAGAAGCCAGTCACGAAGGCCTACAGTTATATGATTCCACATATACACCAAATACCCAGAATAGGCAAATCCGTACAAACAGAAAATGGACTGATCGTCACATAGGGCATGGGGGGCCCTGGTTAGAGAGTGATAGCTAATAAGTACAAGATATCTTTTGGGGTGATGAAAATGTTCTAAAATTTTGATAATGGTTGCACAACTCTGTAAATATACTAAAAACCACTGAATTGTTACTCTTTAAAAGGGTACGCTGCATGGTATGTGATTAAACTTTATTTTTAAACTATAGAGTTTCAATTGGCACGATTGCCACTATCTTAACTCTCGTGTAACTGCTTTTTATTTTAATTCTGAGCACTTTTTATTGGAAAAGAATACATGACTCTGGGAAACAGGCAGAATAAGAATAATTATTCCCATTTTACAGGAAGCAGAGGTCCAAAGAGGTTCTGTTTTCTTTCCACCAGCTGGCTGGGCTTCTGCAGGACATAGAGAACAGTGTAAATTACGGGAGGGAACAGTCCAGAACAGTCCGCAGGCCTTGTCCTTCCCCAAATCAGGACGGGATGATGGCTAGCTCTTGCCAGATGTCTAGAAATTTATACAGTTGGGTTATAACAGGCACACTACTGGACAAAAGACATTGAAAAATGGCAGCTGAGTTACTGGAATACTATTCTTAATAGCACAAAATTCAGGTTAAACAATTTAGTTAAAAAAGCAGGGACTGGGGTAGAACCTCTTTAGTTGATATCTGGTGGGGTAAAAATACACCCAATTAGACGTGTCCGTATAATTTTCACATCAAACATCCTATGCTCCCTGAAAGGCAACTAATGGCACAGCCTGCTAGGGATTTTCCCAAGTTTTCAGGAGCAGTGACAGCCCTCTTCAACAAAGCCGTTTAACATAACAGAAGGTTAAAGTGGGAACCACAAACACTTGCTTTTCTTAATTTACACCTTTCATTTACTTCCCCAGAAATGTCATGGAAGAGCCATGAAATTTGCGATGCACTGTCAGTAGACAGTAGACAGCCCCTTTTAAGAAACAGGATTTAGAAAGCAAGATTGGAATCCTAGAAGGTAATCTGGAGCTGTATCTTTAACAAGGACAACAACAAAACATTTTAGCATCCTAGCAGAAGCAAGATGATTTTGACTTGGGTCTCTCACTTAAAAAAAAAAAAAAGAAAGAAAGATTATTAGGTAAGTGAAAAACTAGGATTTTGAGAAATGCAAGTGTAATAACTTTGTATTATCTCTTCTATTACCAGTTAGAAAGAATCTAAACCCTCTGCAGGGCCATAGCAAACAAAATACAGCTCACAGGGAGCGACCGTCCACATGAGAAGCTACTTTTATAAAACTGTGTAAGAATACCTTAGTAAACCACTGAGATTATTTTTAAGTACATAAAGTAATTAGCCACTTGAGGGAAAGACAACTTAAAACATACATTTACAAAATGGTTTGTCATTTATCTTAAAAAAATTTTTCTTGGCAGGAGGGGGGGCAGGAGATGGGTAAGTTCCCAGCCAGCAAGCCCATTGCACGGGAATATGGCACACTCCTCCGGTGAGGGGCACAACTAAACTCAGATTTTTAACCTTATAAAAGCAAACTATGCAACCTAATCATATGTACTCTATTAATCTGAAATCAAAAAAATAAAAAAATTTTCCTTTTTTAGTCTATTCTTTAGTTGCCCAATAAACACATGAAAGCAGCTTTTAAAATCCAGCACTGTTAACATCATGGTGACTCCTTGCAGTGGGGGCTGCCCAAGAAACACCCTTGGCCTTTGTTCACCAGGTGATAGCAACACTCCCTACCCAGCTGTGAGACAACCAAAGCAGAGTCCTGATGTCTCCAGGGAAACAAAATTACCCTAACTGAAAACTGCTGAGTCAGGCTGGGCACAGCGGCTCATACCTGCAATCCTAGCACTCTGAGAGGCTACAGCAGGTGGATTCCTTGAGCTCTGAAATTCAAGACCAGCCTGAGCAAGAGAGAGACGGCTCATCCCCACCCCCATCTCTACTAAAAATAGAAAAACTAGCTGGGCATCATGGCACTCACCTGTAGTCCCAGCTACTTGCAAGGCTGAGGAAAGAGGATGGCTCAACTCCAAGAGTTTGAGGTTGCTATGAGCTATGATGATGGCACTTTACCCAGGGAGACAGAGTAAGACTCTATCTTTAAAAAAAAAAAAAAAAAAAAAAAAAACAAAACCAAAAAAGCACTGCTGAGTTAAAGGTAACTGGTCTAAAATTTGTTCCATGACAGGGTCAAATGCAAGCCCTAGCTTTCAAAGGTGCTTGGATCACTGCAGTAGCCAGCAGCAACACCAAAACGATCAAATCCATATCCTCCCAAAATACAGCAATGGTATAAAATGTCATGAAGACTAATTTGTAGCCTTTCACAATGTGCCAAGGTACCACATAGCCCTACTGGTCTTGTAAATGTCCCTAATGCTGTAATATACAAATGTATCAAGTGATAGAATTGGTACTAGCATGATAAGTATGTCTATGAGAATGGTGGAGAGATTCCAAATGTGTTTCAGTCTCATTAAAATCATACAGCTTTACCACTCTGCTAACAGCTGATCTGTAATAGCTAGCCCCAATCACTCCACTCACTGTTTGGAGTGTGCATGTGTTGCTGGTGAGGAGGGGACTCGTGATAACAAATTGGCAAAACGATGATCTTTTTATCTATGATCTCTTTTACACCTGGGGCTCAAAGGAGTAGGGCACTGGCCTCATATGACGGAGGTGGCGAGTTCAAACTCAGCCCCGGCCAAAAACTGCAAAAAAAAAAAGAATCTGAAGTACAAAAGAATAAATTAAGCCCAAGTCTAGTTCATAAATCCAGAATGTTCTGCATACAGTGGGTCTGAGTATGTCAAGATCCAGCATGATGTATGTGCTCAAGGAAGAAAGGTGCCAGCCTCAACACCCTTGCTGACCTTTGGCGTATTAGTCAGCCTGCATCCGCCCTCTAAGCCACCCAGGGTAAGCACTCCTCTGTTGACCAGCCACAGCCTCACCAGCAATGAAGAATCAACAGCAGTGCCGGATGCGGGTGGACAAAGCCCAGACCCAGCACACGACCCTGATGCCTCTTTTACACAGCAGAGAAGTGCTATAACGTATCATCAGTCCTGGGGTGTGGTTTGTTTTCTGGACGCTGAGCCAGCTACTCGCGCTGGGAGCCGTCCTGGCCACAAGGATGGGCGGCGGGCGGCAGGGCCTGGCAGTCTGGCGCGGTGAGTCACACTAACGCCCGCAGGTTGGAAAACAAATGCAAACGGGAGCGGGAAGCAGTTCTGCAGGGAGGAATCCAGAATGTCTGTGACCCTTTTAAATCAGAACACTTTCAAGGTCATTATAACCAAGGTGTTCAGGGTTGACCATCACCAAGAAGATAAAAACTCGAACAATTCTTTCTCTGAAGGACCCAAATCAGGAAGGGTGCTTGTGAATTCCCCCTGTGATTGAAGCTGCAGGAGAAGACACCTGGCTAAAATTGAGAGGTCAATGCCGGTGCCCAGCTGCTGAGCACCTCCATCTCACACACGACCAGCCAGCTCTGCTGTGTGCAAACACAGGTGGCCGCCAGCATCCTGGGGTCACTTACACCCCAGGGACACAAACCGTTTAGGTCAGCGGTTCTCCACCTGTGGGTCGCAACCCACAGAAACTGTTTAAAGGACTGCAGCATTAGGAAGGTTGAGAACCACTGGTTTAGGTGCTCTAGGTGGGGGCCAGGTTCACTGCTTTGCATCTAACATCAGGATTTATTAAGAAACATGGTCTTTACATTTTCACTTAAGACAAAAGCCTCAGGCCCACTCCATCACTCAGGCTGCTGCTTCTTTCTGTTCTTCCCAAAAAGCAGGGGAGAAATTACAGATCGAGAGAGATGGGGGCAAGAGTCAGGGTACGCACCAATTCACCTGTTCTCACCACAAATAAAAACTTCTCCTGGCTTGGCACCTGTAGCTCAGTGAGTAGGGCGCCATCCACCTACACCAAAGCTGGCGGGTTCCAGCCTGGCCCAGGCCTGCTAAACAACAATGACAACTACAACCAAAAAATAGCTGGGCATTGTGGTGGGCGCCTGTAGTCCCAGCTACTTGGGAGGCTGAGGCAAGAGAATTGCTTAAGCCCAAGAGTTTGGGTGGTGCCTGTGGCTCATCGAGTAGGGCGCCAGCCCCATATACCGAAGGTGGTGGGTTCAAACCCGGCCTCGGCCAAACTGCAAAACAGAAAAATAGCCGGGCGTTGTGGCGGGCGCCTGTAGTCCCAGCTACTCAGGAGGCTGAGGCAAGAGAATCGCCTAAGCCCAGGAGTTGGAGGTTGCTGTGAGCTGTGATACCACAGAACTCTACCAAGGGCAATAAAGTGAGACTCTGTCTCTACAAAAAAATAAAATAAAATAAAATAAAATAAAATAAGAGGGTCAACATATCAGGAAGATATAGCAATAACCATGATGCACTAATTACAGAGCCTCAAAATACATGAAGCACAAACTGGCAGAATGAAAGGAAGAAACTGACAATTCAACTAAAATAATTGAAGACATCAATATCTCACTTTCAGTAATGGATAGATACAACAAAGCAACCATCACCATACCTAATTTTAGAACATTGTCTTCACCCCCCAAAAGAAATTCCATACTTATCATTCCCTATACACTTCTCTTCTGCCCCTAAGAAACCCCTAATCTACTTTCTGACTTTTTTGTATTTGTCTATTCTGGACATTTTCGTATAAAGAAAATGGAAAAGGCAAAGAATAACAACAACAACAAAAAGAAAGGCCAGTGCAGTGGCTCATGCCAGTAATCCTAATACTCTGGGAGGCTGAGGCAGGAGGACTGCTTGAGGAGTTGGAAACCAGCCTGAGCAAAGCAAGACTCTATCTCTACTAAAAACAGAAAAATTAGCTAGGTGTGGCAGTATGCACTTTAGTTCCAGCTACTTAGGAGGCTGAGGTAGAAAGATCGCTTGAGCCCAGGAGTTTGAGGTTGCTATGAGCTAGCTGGGCTAAGGCCATGGCATTCTTAAAAAAAAAAAAAAAGAAAGAAAGAAAAGAAAAGAAATCAATATTCAGCCTATTGTAGCTGGCTTCTCTCACTTAGTGTAATCTTTTCAAGATTTCCACATTGCAGTATGTGTTAGTACTTTCATTTCTTTTATTCAGTTGTACAGATTACTGTATTTTGTTTATTACTTTATCAGTACACAGACACTTGGATTGTTTCCACCTTTGCCTGTTATAAATTATGCTGCTATGAACACTCTTGTACAGGCTTTTGTGTAGGTGTATCTTTTCCATTCTCTTGGGATTATACCTGGGAGTGGAATTGCTAGGTCATATGGTCACTCTATACTTACCCTTTTTTTTTTTCAGCTTTTTTTTTTTTTCCTTTGGCCGGGCTGGGTTTGAACCCATCCCCTCTGGTATATGGGGCCGGCACCCTACTCCTTTGAGCCACAGGCGCCACCCTATACTTACATTTTTTTAAATTTCAGAATGTTGCGGGGGTGTAAACATTTTGGTTACATGGATTACTTTTGTACAGTTTGAGTCAAGGTTATAATTGTGTCCATCCCCCAGATAGTGTGCATTATACCCATCAAGTATGAATTTATCTATCCTCTTCTCCTCTCTTCCACTTGCTTAATTTCTGATCAATTTTGCTACCGTATGTACACATGCATATTGACCGTTTAGTTCCAATTTAAAATTGAGTGCATGTGTTACTTGTTTTTCCCCTTCCGTGATACTTTACTTAAGAGGATGATTGTCTTCAGGTCCATCCAAGTTGTTACAAAAGATATTAGTTCATTAGTTTTTATTTTATTTTATTTATTATTATTATTTTTTTGGTTGCAGCTATCATGGTTGTTTGGAGGGTCCGGGCTGGATTTGAACCCGCCAGCTCAGGTTTATGTGGCTGGCGCCACTTGAGCCACAGGCACAGAGCTTTCTTTTTTTTTTTTGAGACAGATCCTCAAGCTGTCACCCTGGATAGAGTGCCGTGGCATCACAGCTCACAGCAACCTCCAATTCTTGGGCTCAAGCGAGTCTCTTGCCTCCACCTCCCAAGTAGCTGGGACTACAGGCGCCCACCACAACGCTCGGCCATTTTTGGGTTGCAGCCATCATTGTTGTTTGGTGGCCCGGGTTGGATTTGAACCCGCCAGCTCAGGTATACGTGGCTGGCACCTTAGCCTGTTGAGCCACAGGCGCTGAGCCAGTTCATTAGTTTTTAAATGGCTGAGTAATAGTCCGTGGTGTATATATACCACATTTTATTAATCCACTCATGTACAGATGGGTACTTGGGTTGTTTCTACTTCTTTATGATTGTGAATTGTGCTGCTGTAGACATTTGGGTACAAGTGTCTTTTTCATAGAATGTCTTTTTTTCCTTTGAGTAAATACTTAGTAGTTGTTACTACTGGATCAAATGGTAGATCTGCTTTTGAGGTCTCTCTATACTACCTTCCACAGAGGTTGTACTAGTTTGCTGTCCCACCAGGAATGAAAAGTGTTTCTTTCCCTCTGTATCTACACCAGCATCTTTGGCTTGTGACTTTTGTATAAAAGCCATTTATGCTGGAGTTAGGTGATATCTCACAGTGGTTTTCATTTGCATTTCCTTGATGATTAGAGATGTTCAGCTTTTTTCATGTTTATTGGTCATTATCTTCTTTTGAAGTTGCTGTTTATAATACTTTATAATGGGGTTGGTTGATGTCTTCTTGCTGATTTGCATAAGTTCTTTTTTTCTAACATTACCTGAGTTTTTTCCTGCTCATAAATGACTCTGAAAAAGCCCATATGGGGTAGCTAACACAGTTGTCTGCAGGCAATGTCGAGGCCATGGTATGCCTCTCCAACAAGAGGCACTGCTCAAAATGTCCCATTCTGGGGTGCGGCAGGAGAAGGGGTGGTTGCTGTTCGCCATCAGGGCTGCTGGCCCCAGGGTGGCCCCTGGGACTGCTAACTGACAGCTCAGGATTCCCAGGACTGTTTAATGCTTGGTGTATTGGGGGAAATGCCTCCCAGGTGCTGGCCCTGGGAGGCTTGACCAGCACTAGCATTCCATTCTGGTCATGGGAGGGCCAAACTCCCAGCTGGCCTGGGCTCCCGGCCCTGGGGTGGAAGGCAGGCCCCTCACCCCAAGCAGCCCACCCCACGAGGACTTTTTAGTGTCACCTGCCTCATGTAGTGTCGAGGCTGAGGCCATCAAGGATGGCAGCAGGGATGGGCTTTCATCCAGACTATGGTGCACTGCCTCTAGGGGGTGACTAGAGGATGGTGCTGGCAGCCCTCAGCCTTGTCCTGTGAGTGCTGCAGGGGCTGAGATATGAGGGCCCCCACCCCCAGGACACAGAAGGCGTACTGGATAGGAACCTATCCCAGAAAGTTGGCTGCGGTCCACCTGAAAAAGAACCCTGCTTTCCCAAGGGGGGGCCAGCTCAGCTGGGCAGTCAGTAGGGGCCAGTATAGGCAGGCCAGGCTGAAGCCCAACCCCAGTGTGAGAAGGGGCAGAGTTAGGTGGCAATGGGATGAACACGGACAGAGTGGGGTGAGTACACGGGCAGTAGGCATGCATGCGGCTTAATGCCCGGCCTTCAGAAGGCAACGCAGCCCTCCTCGGGGTGGCCCATGAGGTCTAGATTGGGTACGCAGGTGTAATGGATCACGGGCAGAGGTCTGCACATCAGCACCAGTGGCTCCTCCTCTGGGGGTGGACAGTGGTCCCAAATCATCTTCTTATGCACAAAGCCCTGGCTTTAGGGTCAGGCTTGGGGGGCTCTGTCCATTGTGTTCCAGGACTTGAAGAAAGGGGAATGTTGCTTTTTCCATTCTCCCCCTCCCTCTTTCCCTTCCCTTCTCCTTCCCTCCCTTCCTTCCTTCCCCCCCCCCCCGCGTCCTTTCTTCCTTTCTCCTTTCTTTCCTCTGCTTTCCTTGAAAAACACGTGGAGCTGCTTTTCACCATCATCTGAAACACCACAGTTGTCAACTGGAGCTCTGAGGTTTAGTTTCATACAGTGTCCCAATTTAAATGTATGGGACAGGCCATTTTCCCCCCCCAGCAGCCTGAACATGCCAGTGGTTGGTCACTCACATGACTATCCCCAAGAGTTCATCCAGTGCCGGGCAGGCTGCTATGGCTCCAGGGCTTTTTGTGAAACAGATGAGGTGGAGTGATTTCTCTACTGGTAGAAGGAGAAAGGAGGAAGATGACACGTGGGAATAAAAGCCTGCTTTGTTGGCAGCCTCTTGGAGACCTCTGCCTTTACGCCTTCCTTTCAAGACAGTGCAGCTTCTCTCCTGCTTTTCCTTGGAAACAGAGGAAAGGAAGTTTGAACATTGTATAAACATTAGCACCCCCCAAACCTCCTGCTCCTGGAGAGGGAGATAAGGTAGGCCAAAGATTCGACAGGAAGAAGTTGCAAAGAACACGAGGGAGCAGGATTCCAGCAGAGAGCAACTCCCAAGAGGATTGGAGTCCAACAAGAAGGGCAAGTGGGGTGGATTCTTCCTCCCTGCCCCACATCTCTGATAGTCAGTGGGCTCCAGAGCTGCTTCTCCTGAGGCTCCTGAATTTTAATTGTCCTTTGTTAACGAAAAACTACTTCTTAGTTTCACCTTTTAGTAACAGAAGTTCGGAAGCAGTTGCCCCTTCTAACCCTAAAAGTCCCTGAATTTGTGACCCTTTAATCCTTTCCACCCTACTTGCAAACTAGTCACTTCTTTTCTAAACCCATCTCCTTATAGTGCCTTGTCAACATTGCAATGTCAATAGCAGCCAACACGCAATGTCAACCTTGCGTCTTCAGCATCTTCTGGAGTGATGAGTTCATCAGGTGCCATCTGTAGGTAACAGCTTTGTCAAATGTTTGCCTCTTCATAACATAACCTCCTTCTGTTCAGCTTTGGCCAACAGCATCCTCCCTGCTCCTCCTAGTGTGGAGGCCAGTATACCTCCTTTAGTTTTTTATTTCACTAGTTACATTCTTCCAGTATCTTCCACGGTAGGTTAGGTAACAAACAATCTTCCAAAAAATCTTAACGATGTGCATAACAATGAAGTTTTTAAAAATTTCTCACTCAGGCTACATGCACTTAGAAAGCAACTTACCTTCTCAGTTTACAGGTCTCTGGATCAAGAGGAATCACATGTTGACAAGATGCAGAGACCACTGTGTGTGACTTGATGCTGGGATGACACGGGCTTCGATTGCCCCTCTGGAAGAGTGGAGAGTGTATTTTACCTGTGGGAGGGACAGAGTGCAGATCTGTTACTCACTAGCTTGGCTCACAGGCGGCTTTGGTTGTGGTCTCCTGGGGATATCTGGGATAACACTTCCCTCTCCCATGGAGTCAGGAGTGAACTGCTTTGTCCAGTGGATTGTGGGTGGAAGTAATATGTCCCTTCCAGCTGGAAGCTTTACTTTATAAAAGGAAACATGCCCTTTCTGTTGGGCACAGGTGCTTGGAGCTTCGGTATCCATCTTATGGCTGGGAGGAGACAAGTTAAAAAAAAAAGATGGGTGGATTGAAAAATAGGAAGAACTCGAATTCCCAGGGTAGAGCCATCAAATTAGCTTTTGGGACTCTTCTTCCTCCATGCTTCCTGTGAAGTGAGAAAACAAAGCCCTTATTCACTGCATTTGGTTGGATGTTGTTCCTTGCAGCTGCACAGGTGTGATAGACAGAATAATGGCTTACCAAAAATGTTTATGTTTGAATCCCCAGAACCTGAGAATGTGTTGTCTGGGCAAGAAGGGACATTGGTGAAGTGATTAAGTTAAGGATTCTCCTGGATTACCCATGTGGGCCCAAAGTCCTTTTAAGGAGGCAAGAGGGTCAAAAGAAGAGGAAAAACAGAAGCTGAAATTGAAGTGATGCATTTTGAAGACAGAGGATGAGGCCAGGAGTCAACAAATGCAGGTGCCCTCTAGAAGCTAGAAAAGGCAAGGAAAGGGATTTTTTTCCCTGGAGTCCCCAGAAGGAATCCAGTTCTACCAGCACCTTGATTTTAGCCCCCTAGAGCCACTGTGGACTTCTGACCTCCAGAACTGTAGAAGAATAAATTTGCATTATTGTAACCCACTTGGTCTGTAGTAATTTGTGGCAGCAGCCTCCCAAAGCTATTACTATATCGATAGGGTGATATCCACCAACCTAATGACAACAGACCACACTCACAGGGTCATCTCCCCAGCAAAGTGTCTTTGGAAGGGAAGAGCTAACATGTTTTTGTGAATTTAAAAGGAGATTCAATAAAGCAGTTAGAGAGAGGAAAGGACATTTTCCACTTAAACTATAACATTTCCTGCTGGCAGAACAACAAAATAAAGGAGGTTCTTGAGAGCCAGTTTAGTATCGAAGCTGATTACCTTGTTCTGTCTGAAGCCCTCAGCTACCCTGGACTGCAGGCCTGGGCCACCTCCAGATTACCGTGATATTAGGGTTCACTAGAAAGTTCAGTTTGGGCATGGATTTGAGCTGAGGTGCAAGTGAGCTGGGGCCAGAGCCTGTTCGGAGCCAGGCAAGGTAGCTGGTACGGAAGCCCCTCACGACTCTGGGGGCCGCACTCTCTCCAGGGATTTAATAACTTGTCTTTTGTGGCCCACAAGGCTGGAGAGACAATTGACTCTCCAGGGCCAGAAGGTAGGGTTTGCTGTTCCTCCAAAGCGCAAGAAGGAGACTCCGGTAGGAGAGCTACCCGCCGGACATCTCTTCAGCTGCGCCCTGGGAGTGGGGTCAGCGCAGGGTAGGACCGGGGAGGGGACAGGAAGGTGAGGAGGGCGGAGACTGGCCTGCCGGGGTGGAGATAAAGAGGCGTGCCTCGGGGCCCCACCTGCGGGAGCTCGGAGGAGGCGGGCAGGGACGCCGGCCCCACTAGCCACACCGCAGAGTCAGAGGCCGGAGCGCGATGGAGCCGGAGCCCGACCTGGGGCTCGGGGACTCGTCCCTGCACCGCTACCTGGACGGCGAGTTCTGGACCCTCAAGAACGAGCTGCGCAGGCTCCTGGGCAGCTGCCCGCTCTTCCGGCACAGGTACCGCGCCGCTGCCAGCGCCCCAGCCCGCGCGCGCTCGGGGCCGGCCGGGCGTGGTCCTTCGGTCCGGGCGCTTCCCTGCGGACACCGGCCGGGGCGCTTGGAGAGAGGGCGCGGTGGGAGTGTGCTGCTCCCGAGAGGCAGGCAGGCTCCGCACCTCCGCAGAGGATGCACTCTCCTGCCCAGAGGTGTGGGAGCAGCCGGCCGCAGCCGACTTCCTCGGGCTGCAGGGGGCGTCCCCTGCCTCGTGGGGTCCCTCCCACGCGAAGAGTCGGGGCGAGAGGTGGGCCTCGTGGTGGCAGGCGCGGCGCTCGGGCGGGATCGGCCTTCTAAACCTCAGTTTGTCGAGTCCCCGCCCTGCGGAAAAGGGACTGAAAACCCCGAGTTGGGTGGACGAACAGGGACGTACTGGCCCTGCCCGGGGCGAGTCCGGGCGTCAGGGAGTGGAGCAGACTCCCCGGGCGCCCAGTGGGCCGCTGAGCAGCAGCGGGGATAGTTTCGTTGCAAGAGGGTCTGATGCCACCACAGCCCTGAGAAGTAGGCAGCGAGGTTAGCGCAGCCCAAGTTTGGAGATGGAGAAAATGGCCCAGTCACTGGCCAGTCAGGACCAGAACTCAGCACCGTCGTGTCACGGGGGGCTCTTTATTCTGTGCTCCTCTGGGAAGTTGATTCCCTTTTTGGGCAGTCTGAAAAAACGCAGTTAGAGCCATGCTTTGGAGTTTTAGCTTAGGAAAGCCTTTTATAAAAAAACAGTGTATTCCAGTTAGCAGGTGCCAGTGAGTCCGCATTTAATTTACCTCCCAAGTCTGAGCTGCGCAGAGAGAGGACATGGCTTGAAAGTCAGGCAGCCTGGAGAAGAACCCCGGGTTCTTGCACTGGGGTGACGTAATGGACAAGTGGGGGCTTAGGGAGGTTGAAAAGTGAGGGGTATGGGGATGGGGGGTGGTGGTGTATTCTGGAGTGACTTTACCTTCTCTTTCCCGCACACAGAGCTTCAAGTCTTGGTTCTCAAAGTGTGGTACAGGGACCCCTGAGGGTATCCGTTTCAGAAGATTCATGAATTTGAAACTATTTTTATAGCAGTAGTAAAATGTTATTGGCTTTTTCCCACTCTCATTCTCTCACTAATGTACAGTGGCAGGATGTCTATTATTGGATAAAATGCAGAAGCAGAGATGAGAATTCTGCTGTTCTCAATTAAGGCAGACATTAAAGAGATTTTTAAAAATGGAGACCAGTACTGCTCTTCTTCCCAATTTACTTTTCTTTTTCGTTTTGGGAAATAGTTGTTTTCATAAAAACACTTAATACATTTTATACTGTTATTTTTAAACTGATTAATAACTACTTAAACATTTTTCTGTGATAATTTCTAATATAATGACTATCAGTGGTTATAACCATCCACATAAAAGCTCTTTGGGGGCCTCAATAATTTTTAAGAGTTCCTCAGAACTGTAAGTTTGAGAAGCTGCGGCCGGCTGCTCCCACTGCTGCTTTAAATCATACTGAGTTCTGTTGCGTCCATTTACACAGAAATCTGCTCCTATGTTCCTCAGGGTTTTTATTTATTCCTAGGCTATCACCTGTTTGCTTTTTCAGTTTGGACAACTGTAGTTTAAAATGTGGAACAAACTTCTAATATCCAAAGTATGGATTTGGGCCAAGTAGAAGCCACTTCCTGGTAGACGTGAGGACCTGGATGGAGAGCTGGCCCAGGGGTTGATTTCTGTGTGACCACCATTGTATGATACTTTCCCCGCCTCACTGAGATTACATGGACTCATTCACAGAACAAGAATAATACCTGTGCTGCTGTGTTGCTGAGAAGCTTAAATGAGAAACTTTTGAGTGGGTGTTCAGTAAACACTGGTTGCGGTAGAACAAAAAAATAAATAAATAAAAACAAAAAGGCCCACAAGAAAACCCCCACCAAAAACAAAAAAGAAGAAAAAGCAAAAATCCCATTACTTGAACAAACACTTTTCTATTCTTTCCAGTTCTTATTTATTTATTTATTTCACAATTTCAGAGTTGTGATAATGGCTGAGACAACATAATCCTCCCCAAAGGATTAAGCAGTCTGATATCCATCTATTTGAAAGGTCACATTGTACTCTTAGATTCTCAGCCCGTGTTAGAAGACAGTGATCTTGATTTCTGGATGTCTTAACGTTCTGCTAATGTAACATGCCTTGTAGAAGACCAGAAATAAAACTTCCCTATTCACTGAGACAATGTGAGACCTCCTGTGTGCTGGTCTCCACTATACCTCAAACAGGGTTTTGCAGTAAAAGTAGGGGTGTGCATGGGGGTGGAGGATGTGGCAGCGCCGTTGTGGTGCTCTGTGTGTGTATCGTGGGACGTTTGCACAGGGCCAGATACTGTCACAACAGAGCTCAGGACACAGTATTCCTTTAGAAAAGAGCTGGTGCAATTTCCTATGCACATGCAGGTGGCTGCCCCCCTCAGAACAGGGTTTCATCCTTAGAATGTTAGCCATTGGCTCCAAGGAGCCATGTCCACGTCCAGGTTTGAGGAGTGGCTTGCCCTCTCTCCCAGAGTCCAGCTTTCCAGGCAGAATCCTCACTCGTTGCTCTGTTGGAGTCCTCCAGATCCTGTGCATGCCTGGGGCTGCCTAGGGTGCTGCCTGTCCAAGCGTATGTCCCATCAAGTATGTCGGCAGGAGGATTCTTGGTGACTTGGGGCTCCTCAGTGGGGCTTGCAGAAAATGTTAAAAAGCAGCATCTGAAATGAGATAAGCTTTTAAAACACTTTTGAGTTTATTTGTTGGCAAATGGAAGCTCTTTCATGAGCTCTCTCCCTGGCCAGTGGGTGGGTATGCTTGTGTATAGCCATGGTGTACATTTCTCAACCAGACAACTTAAATAGCTCTTCTGGGCAGTTCTGCTCTTCCCAGACCTTCTCACACCTTCCACAAGGCTCCCCTCTCCAGCTCCCCCTTGTTGCCCCCAGCTGCTTCCACCCCCTGCCTTCTTTCTCCTTACCTCTCTGTCTTTAGCTTTTCCCCTTCTGTCTTATTTATACCTACATGTGTTTCATGAACATACTCTTGGTCTAAACAGTCAAATGCTATGGAAAACTCAAAAGTTTCCCAAAGTGTTGCCTTTACTGACCACTTTTTAAAAAAATTGGGGTAAAATACATATAATATAAAATTTACCATCTTAACCGTTATCAAGTGTATGGTTCAATGGTATCTAGTATGTTGTTGAGAGTATACAACCACCACCTAGCTCCACAACGTTTTTTATTCTCCCAAACTGAAACTCTGCGTCCATCCAATACTGACTTCTCACTCCTACCTCCCCAACCCCTGGCAAACTCCTTGCATTTCCTGTTTCTGTGGATTTGACTACTCAGGGTACCTCATATGACTGAACTCATCCAAAATTTGTCCTTTTGTGACTGGATTACTTCACTTAGCATAATGTCATCGAGGTTTATCCATGTTGTAGTATGAATCAGAATTTCTTACCTTTTAAAGGCTCAATACTATTTCATTGTATGTATAGACCACTTTTTTCGTTTGTTTGTTTTTTGAGACAGAGTCTCACTTTGTCACCATTGGTAGAGTACCATGGCACCATAGCTCACAGCAACCTAAAACTCTTGGGCTCAAAGAGATTCTCTTGCCTCAGCCTTCCTGGTAGCTGGGACTATAGGTGCCGGCCACATGCCCTGCTATTTTTTAGAGACTGCGTCTCGCTTTTGCTCAGGCTGGTCTTGAACTACTAAGCTCAGGCAATCCACCCACCTTTGCCTCCAAGAGTGCTAGGATTACAATGTGAGCTGCTGTGCCTGGCCTAGACCGTATTTTGATTATTCACTTATCTGTTGGTGGACATCTGAACCCCCATGTTCAATGCTTTAGTGTGGCTATAGGCTCTTTTTCTACTTTTTCTGTTTTTCAGTGAGTTCATATACACATATGAACATTATTTTATATTAATAAGATCTTACAATGTGTTTTGTTCTACAGCTTGCTTTTTTACAATTTAACTCTTATTTTCATTGATGTAATGTATGAATATACTTAATAAAATTGTACTGTGAGATTTGTCATTTGGAATGATAGCCGCCCCCATCCCTTTTCTCTTCAGCTCTCACTTCCTCTCCTCATGGCCAACCACTATTAATTCTTTCTCTTCCTTTATCTGTTATTTACCTCCATAACCCTAATAACATGCTTCAATGGCCACCACTCAGTTATATACTGGTTTACCATTATGGAAAATGAATATTTCTCACCACAGCACCACACTCCTTTGCCTATTCTCTGAAAGTCAGTGTATCGCCATTTTTATTTAAATGAACATCCAGTGTTCACCCTATTTGACCCTATAAATATTGTTCCCAGCCATGGTTCATGTTGTACCACATTTAATTTCCTTTGTGTTATGCTTTTTTATTTCTCTGGAGATAATTATCCCTTTTATTCATTTGCTTAGTTTTCTATAAACCCATCACTCACTGGCCTCCACACTAGATAGATACAAGGTAGGACAGACCTATCGCGGGACAGAACAGAACACCACTCAATGTGGTTGAACCTGTCAGGAAATTCATGGCTCTACTCCTTTTGGCACCCTCACGGGCACATTCATCCTAGAGCCTGTCTACCTGTTTCTTCACCATCATTTTGCATATTTTGAAATTTCCTTTGCATCTGTTCTGTGGTCCAGTTTTCGTTTTTCCAAGCTTTCTCTTTCTTGGTTGCCCTTTGTAGAGGCTTAGGAAGGACCACAGTCTTTAATGCTACTCCCATTGAGAGGTGTGGTTTGTGTCCCCTCCTCTTGAATCTGAGAAGCTTTGTGACTTCTGCGGCCAACAGAATATGGCTGAAGTGACAGTGTGCCAGTCTGCACCAAAGAGTCCAGTACCTTCCACTTTCTGTCTCTGGAGGCCCTGAACTTCCATGTAAAAAGTTCTACTAGTCTATGGCTGCCATGCTGTGAGGAAGCCCAAGCTAGTCCATGTAGACTAGTGATGTTCAACCACTGTGCCCTGGTACATTGGAATGCCATGAGGAGATCTTAGGTGTGCCATGAAAAATTTTAAAATCATTAATTAAATTATTTTCTAAAGAAGTTCAAAGCATAGTTAACTGTATTCTTTTCTTTTACTCTTTTTTTGATAAACATAATTTAAATGTGCCATGGAAGTTTAACTACAGGTTCAAGTGTGCTGTGAGATTAAAAAAAGGTTGAAAAACACTGATATAGAGGGGCTATATAGGATGAAGTTAAGAGATGCTAATGTTCTCAACTGCTCCAGCCCCTTAGTTGTTCTGAGCTGAGACTCCACACATTGGGAAGCAGAGCAACAAGCCATCTGTACTTCTCCCCTGTCCAGATTCCATAGGATAATAACACTTGCTTTAAGCTGATAAGTTTTGGGTACATTCCTGCCCAGCCATGGATAACCAGAATGGTCTCTCATTTAATTTTCTCCTGAAAAAGGGTACCTGTGAATTAACTTTTTGAGATCTTTGAGATTTTCATGTCTAAAAATATTTCTTGCACAGCTGGCTGAAAGGTTGAGTATAGAATTCTGGGTGGAAAAAATTTCTCTCCTATTTCAAAGGTATCACGCCATTGCTTTCTTGTATCCAACACTACTGTTAACAAATTTGACTGCTTCTGTGGCATGACCTTTTAGATATGACATTTTCTTTCTTCCTTCTGGAAGCTTCTAGGAGTTTCTTTTTAGCACAGGTGTTGACATGAGCCTTTTGTTCTTTTAGTGTGTTGGGTATGCAGTGGGCCTTTTTAATATGGGAACTCATGTTCTTTAGTTAGGTGTACTGTTCTTTCATCTGGAACTCTTTTTGCTCAGATGTTGGACCTCCTTGCCTTGTTCTTTAATTTTCTTATCCTTCCTTTGTTATTTTTGATTTCTTTACATTTTTGTTCTACTTCCTGAGGAGATTTTCTCAACTTTATCTTCCAACTCTTTTTAATCTACTTTAAAATTATCTGATGTCATATTTTTAATTTTCAGAAGTTCTTTTAAGTTCTTTATTTCTTTTTTAATAGTGTGTGTTCTTAATTTCAGGTTATAAAATCTCTTATTTCAGAGGATATATGGTGGTAACTTTGGAAGGCTTGCTTTCTGTTCTCTACTTTGTCTCTGTTTCCTTTGCATTCCTGTTTTCCTTTTGTATTTTTGACCTCTGTATTTGAGGCTTTCATTGAATGTCTAGTTGGCCTTGAGAAGTCACAATATAAGCAAAATGAGTAATATGGGTAGAATGCTGATTGCAAAAGGGCAGGGTTTATGGAGCACAGGGTATCTTAATCCCAGTGTAACCTCATTTGGCAGGTTGGCATTAATGTTATGTTTGGAGAAACGGGTGGGTGGAGAATGAGAGACAGGTCCTAGTCCTTTGGCCAGGATTTTGGAATCACACAGGGAGTGGGGCTTTCCCTAACACAAAGCGAGGCTGATGAGAAAATTGTGCTCTTTCTTAAGACAGTGAGTGGGCTTCCACTTGCTGGAAAATGGTTATATGCCCTGATTTTATTAGATGCAGTCACTTTATGCCATCTTCTAAGATGTTGTCTAAGGTTTCCACAATATGGAGGCTACTTCTCATGGGTGACTGTGCCCTGCACGTTGGTAAGCGGGGGCCCTGGGAAAAGGCGTCTTCCCCTGGCCCCAGGGTGACCTCACTGTTGCCCTCCTGCACCACCCTCTCCTGGCAGTAAACTCTCATGCTTTGATGGCCTTGGGGAGTGGGCTTTGGAGACCAACTTGCCCATTTGTAAAGAAGGGAGCAAAGCCTCAAAGAGGAGAAGTGACTTCCTCTGTGAAGCTTTAATAGAGAACATTAAATTTTCTTTATTAAAATATATATGCCAGGTGTAGTGGCAAGTTCCTGTAATCTCATTTACTGTGGAGGTGGAGGCAGGAGGATTACTTGAGCCCAACAGTTTGAGATTAGCCAGTGCAACATAGTAAGACTTGTCTCAAAACAAACAACAACAACACCAAACAACGTGGGCTATGGAGTGGCTTGGAGTGGCAAAACCAAGAAAAAGACCTCTGGTCTTCTGATTCCCGGAGTGGTTATTTCCAGTGTGTTTCTTTGTAGTATGATGGTGGTATGTTAGTTTACTAGGACTGCTATAACAAAGTACCCCAGACTAGGTGGCTTAAATAACAGAAAGTGATCATCATGATCATCACAGAGTTCTGGAGGCTAGAAGTCCAAGGTCAAGGTGTTGGCAGGGTTGATTCCTTCTGAGGCTGTGAGGGAGACTCTGTTCCAGGTCTGACTTCAAATTCTGTTCCCGTCTGTTTTCAAATTCTACCTTTTTGAAGGTCATATTGGGTTAGGGCCCACTCTAATGACCTAGTTTTAATGATTTCCCCTGTAAAGCTCTTATTTCCAAATCCAGTCACATTCTGAGGTGCTGGGGGTTAGGATGCCAACATTTGAATTTGGGTGGGGACACAATTTAGCTTGTAGCAGGTGGTGAGCATTACATAGTAAGAAAAAGAACTTGCATGTGTGTTTGTGTGTGTGTGTTTGGGTAAAAGAGAGTTTTATAAATTTAAGTAGAAACTCCTCACCTCTGCCCTTAATTGGAGCATCATCTCTCAGGAAATGCTGGATCTCTGAGCCCAGCACAGCGGTCGTTGTTGAGTGGGAGCTCAGAGTGTGTGCTGACTAGATGGGCAGGAATGAAGACACAAGAAATAGAAAGCCTTGGGGTAGGAAGGGACATCTAGGGAATTTAGTCTAAGCAACCTCTTTTTTTTTTTGAGATAGAGTCTTACTATGTCACCCTCGGTAGAGTGCTGTGGCATCACAGCTCACAGCAACCTCCAACTCTCGGGCTCAAAGAGATTCTCTTGCCTCAGCCTCCCAAGTAACTGGGACTACAGGTGCCTGCTACAATATCCGGCTATTTTTTGGTTGCAGTTGTTGTTGTCGTTTAGCAGGTCGGGGCCGGGCTCAAACCCACCAGCTTCGGTGTATGTGGCTGACGCCCTACTCACTGAGCTACGGGTGCTGAGCCTAAGCAACTTCTTATATGTTGTTCCTTCCATGTTGTTCCATACACCTGCTCAGAGAAGGATGTCGAGGGAGCCAAGGCTGGTGGTTTTTCAAGTGTCTGCCACAGTGGTGAGAGAGGGTAGAGGCAGAGGGATTCTTGCATATTTTCTTGCTTATTAGTCTCACAAGCCTGCAAAGGACAGCATTTCTCGAGGTCCTTATCAGACTTCATGTCCCTTCCCTGTGTAGTAGAGAGACAGTTAGCAGGGCTTTCTGTCCTGAAAGTGAACACAGCAGGAGAGACAAAGGGTCCCAGATTTGGGAGGGTCCCACTATTCCTGTCTCCTCTTATGTGAATCCACCAGCTAAAACCAGGACAGTATGTGGATTTTTAAAGTCACAAGAGAACAAAGCATGTTTTTGATATGGACAGTTCTGAGAAGGCTTTTTAAATATTTGGAGACCATTTCCTCCAAGGTCTAGGTGTTGGGAAACTTACTATAGTGATGCTTTGTGCTGTATGTGACTTTATTAAAGAGCACTGTCAATCTCTCACATCACTTTTCTCTTAAAAAATTAAATGTACACTAAAAAAATATTATTAACTATGCACACAGGAAGTTTTCTTTTTTCCCCCCTTCCTTTGACAAGAAGCTCTGGGTGATATGTCATGATTAACTGCTTTGGTAGATGGGGGGAGTTTGGGTGCTCCCTGGTTCCTTGGGTCCTGATGTCTTTGGGTGGCAGAGCTCCTGAGAACCTTCCTCATCCCCCTCATCTAAGCGCCCCAAACACTTTCAGAGCATGGGCAGTGAGAAGAGAGAGACAGAAGGTGAGTGAGTGTTGGGAATTTTCCCAACTATTTTTTCTATCACACTAGAGTTTAGGGCTTTCCTATACTCTCAATAATAATAGCATCATAAAATTTATTGAGCACATATAAAGCTAGCACAAAATAGATTAAAGACTAATATGTAAATCTACCGGAAGAAAACATAAGAGAAAGGCTTCTTGACATTGGTTTGGCAAATATCTCTTGGATATGACCCCCAAAGTACAGGCAACAAAAAGAAAAATAAATGTTTTATACACACACACGTACACACCACACACAAAAAAACACATAAAGAGCTTTAATGGACATCAGAAACTAGGGAGGGTGGAAGGGGCATGAGAGATAAATATCTACCTAGAGAGTACAATGTACACTGTGCCGATGATGAGGATGATGAGTACATTAAAAGCCTTGACTTCAGTATGATGCAATTTATCCATGTAACAAAAAACACTTGTACACCCTAAATTTTTTTTGAAGCAAAAAACAATTTGTCTAATCTAAAAAAACTTAAATGTAGTTAAAAAAGAAAAACGATAACCTACCAATTAAAGCGTGATAATCTATTAGTTGTAAAATAAATATATTCCAATTTCAGAGATGTTAAACATGAAAATAAATGTGCATCTAAGAATGACAAAAAACAAAGAGCATCTGCACAAATTAAAGGGCTTCTGCCCAGCAAAGGAAGCAGTCAAAAGAGTGAAGAGACAGCCTATGGAATGGGAAAAAATATTTGTGAACAATACTCTGATAAGGGTGGTTTAATATCCAAAATGTATAAAAGACTCAAATGACTCAAGAATAGTAAATAACTCAATTAAAAAATAAGCAAATGACCTGAACAGACATTTCTCGAAAGAAGACACAAATGATCAATAGGTATATGAAGAACTGCTCAACATCGTTAACCATCAAGGCAATGCAAATTAAAATCACAATAAATATTTGCAGGTTATGCCTCCGACAAAGGTTTAATAA
>CAUYRH010071990.1:0-18874 GCA_963574655.1 Perodicticus potto
AATCAATATTGAAAATTCAACATCTGCTTATGATAAAAAAATACTTAGGAAATTAAGATTTGGTGGTACTTCCTCAATGTTATAAAAATGTATACAATTTTATTTTAAGGCCAGTGTCTTACTCAATGGGGAAACACAAGAGGTTTTCTCACTATGGTTAGGAAAAAGGTGAGGATAACCTCTATACTCACTACTAAGCAATGTTATAGTGAAAGTATCAGCTAGTGCAATTCAAGGAGTTAAAATAATTAGATGAATAAAAAGTTTTTTTAAAGAAACTCTCTTTATTTACAGAAAATATGATAGTGCACCTGGAAGACCTAAAGAAGCAATGATAAACTAATCCAAAATAATAAAAGAATTTAGCAAGGAAGTATTATAGAAAATTAATAGATATAAACTGACACCATTTACATATATAAACAATAACTAAGTAGAAGGTATAATGAAAGAAAAAATCCTCCAATAAGAAGCTAAGTAAAGAAATTTTTTCGATTTAAACTTGACCATTCAACAACTGGGTTTAACAGACTTCTATAGAACATTTCATCCTAATAAAATTCAATACACATTCTTCTCATCAGCCCATGGAAACATACTCCAAAATTGATCACATCTTAGGTCACAAGTCTAACCTCAGCAAATTTAAAAGAATAAAAATTATTCCTTGCATCTTCTCAGACCATCATGGAATAAAAGTTGAATTCATAAATAACAGGAATCTGCATACTCATACAAAAACATGGAAACTAAATAACCTTATGCTGAATGATAGATGGGTCATAGATGAGATTAAGAGGGAAATCAGTAAATTTTTTGAACAAAACGACAACGAAGACATGAATTATTAGAACCTCTGGGATGTTGCAAAGGCAGTCCTAAGAAGGAAATTTATAGCACTGCAAGCCTTCCTGAAGCCTTCCTTTAAAGAAAGGAAGTTAACAACTTAATGGACATCTCAGGCAACTGGGAAAGGAAGAACATTCCAATTCCAAACCCAGCAGAAGAAAAGAAACAACCAAAATCAGAGCAGAATTAAATGAAATTGAAAACAAAAGAATTATACAACAGATCAATAAACCAAAAAATTGGTTTTTTGAAAGGTCAATAAAATAGATAAACCTTTAGCTAATCTAATGAGGAAAAACAGAGTAAAGTCTCTAATTTCATCAATGAGAAATGGTAAAGATGAAATAACAACAGATCCCTCAGAAATTCAAAAAATCCTTAATGAATATTACAAGACACTTTATTCTCAGAAATATTAAAATCTGAAGGAAATTGACCAATACTTGGAAGCACGCCAACTCCCAAGACTCAGCCTGAATGAACTGGAAATGTTGAACAGGCCTATATCAAGTTCTGAAACAGCATCCACTATACAAAATCTCCCTAAAACTAAAAGCCTGGGGCCAGATGGCTTCAGTCCAAATTCTACCAAACCACTAAAGAGGAACTAGTACCTATATTACTCAACCTTTTCCAAAATATAGAAAAAGAAGGAATACTACCCAACACATTCTATGAAGCAAACATCACCTTGATCCTCAAACCAGGAAAAGACCCAACAAGAAAAGAAAATTATAGACCAACATCACTAATGAATATTGATGCAAAAATATTCAACAAGATCCTAACAAACAGAATCCAGTAACACATCAAACAAATTATACAACATGACCAAGTGGGTTTTATCCCAAGATCCCAAGGCTGGTTCAATATATGTAAATCTATAAATATAAATCAGCACATAAACAAAATAAAAAACAAAGATCATATGATTCTCTCAATTGATGCAGAAAAAGCTTTTGACAATATCCAGTATCCCTTCATGATCAGAACACTTAAGAAAATTGGTATAGAAGGGACATTTCTTAAACTGATAGAACCATGTACAGCAAACCCATAGCCAATATCGTATTGAATGGAGTCAAATTGAAATCATTTCCACTCAGATCAGGAACAAGGCAAGGTTGCCCATTGTCTCCACTGTTCTTTAATGTTGTAATGGAATTTTTAGCTATTGCAATTAGGTAAGAAAAGGCAATCCAGGGTTTCCATATAGGGATAGAACAGATGAAACTTTTACTCTTTGCAGATTATATGATTGTATACCTGGAAAACACCAGGGATTCTACTACAAAACTCTTAGAAGTGACAAAGGAATACAGCAGTGTCTCAAGTTACAAAATCAACACTCATAAATCTGTAGCCTTTATATATACCAACAATAGCCAAGCTGAAAAAACAGTCAAGGACTCTATTCCGTTCACAGTAGTGCCAAAGAAGATGAAATATTTGGGAGTTTACCTAACAAAGGATGTGAAAGATCTTTATAAAGAGAACTATGAAACCCTAAGAAAAGAAATAGCTGAAAATGTATACAAATTTATTTTTCCTAAGATGATATCTTGAAGAGATATCACACATACCATGCTGGGAAGAATCAACATTGTTAAAATGTCCATATTACTCAATTCAATACACAATTTTAATGCAATCCCTATTAAAGCTCCATTGTCATACTTTAAAGATCTCGAAAAAATAATACATCCTTTTATTTGGAATCAGAAAAAACCTCAAATAGCCAAGACATTACTCAGAAATAAAAACAAAGCAGGAGGAATTATGCTACCAGACCTCAGACTATACTATAAGTCAATAGTGATCAAAACAGCATGGTGCTGGCACAAAAACAGAGAGGTAGATGTATAGAACAGCTGAAGAACAGCTATTTAAGGTCTGAAAGGTATACATACATCTACTCTCGCACAACCTCTAAGTCTCTCGAAACAATAGAACAATTGCTAGAAAAGCAGAAAAAAATCCATTGATGGAACAGTTTGTAGAGTCCATGAAAGATAGAAATTATATGATGTAGAAAAGCTCAGAGGATCTGTGAACTTGACGAAACAAATACAAAACAAATCAATGAAAGTAGCTGTGCATTCGACTAGACAAAGAGGAAGATTAGATGAGTTAGGATGACTCATTGTGAAACTAGATTCAGAAAAGCAATACAAGAAGCCTCTTTCTCCACCCTTTATAAGGCTTCACCCTGGAATCAAGGCAGAATGCTCAGATCTTAGAGGGAGTTCACTGCCCTCGCTGACAGTGTCTCCTCCAAAGGGATTAAAACTTCCACTTCATGTGAATAGCCATCTACACACTCCCAATGTCCTAAATGGATACAGGACATTTTAAAGACCATAGAGATGTACTCGAAGTCTGTTTTTGAGAACACATATTTGTGGATTATTAACCAGAAATTTTTCATTAAATATTAAAATTTACAAATCTACACCAAGTGTTTGAGGAAAAAGAACATAGTGAAAATGGAACACTAAAGACAGCATCAGATGAATTAACAATGTTTAAAAATAATAAATGTAGTAAACACAAAAATACTTCAACTTTAGTATAATTAACTTATTCAGAGTGACTTGGGAGTGTACTAAAGCCCTATAGCAAAAGGTATCTATGATAAAAGAAAAGCAACTACAAAATATTGGAATAAAACATATGCTCTGAAAAATAAAATGCATGGGTTGAAAAGGAGAATGGATTCAACTGAAGAATAAATTATGTTTTTGGGATTAAGCTACAGGGTTCTTTTAGGGAAGCTGCCAAGATAACAAGGAGTTTCTTTCTCTTATAATATCATGGCAGAGTAAGATATTTTGAAAGGCCTTTTCATTTTTAAGCATGCAGATAAAAAATAACTTACAAGGCTCGGCAAGCAAGGTGGCTGTGCTTGTAATTTAAGCCTTTTGGGAAGGTTGAGGTGGGAGGATCCTTGAAGGCAAGAAATCAAGACCAGCGTGGACAATAGTGAGACTCTTGTCTCTGCAAAAATTGATAATAATAATAATAACGGCACTACAACATTAGGTGGGCATGGTCTCACATGCCCGAATTCCAAGCTACTCAGTAGGATGAGGCAGGAGTATCACTTGAGCCCAGGAATTTGAGGTTGCAGTGAGTTATGATGAGGCCGCTGCATCCTGGTTGACAGAGCAAGACCCATCTAAAATAAATAAATACATAAGTAAGTAATGACAAAATTAAAATTAATATACTGTTGATCATGGAATAAAAAACTACTCCAGGTGTTGAGATAATGAAAAGAGAGTTACTTTTAAACAAGGTTGTTAAAATTAAGCAGGGGCCTCCGTGGAACACAGCAGGGAACGCAGAGCCTGGAGAAGTAACACGTGCCCTGGGCAATCTCAGGAGAGGAGCCTTGGAACTTGTTCAAAGGAAAATTGTTAACCTGACATATAAATATAAATCTGGAATACACTTAGTAACTATTGCCATAAATGAATCTAAGAAACAAACAAACAAACAATAAATGTGGCTGGAAACCGAGGACTCACTGAGAAACTGGTCTCTCCATGCCATCTCTAGGTGGAATAGTAAAGTAGTTGTTTACCTTAGAAACTTAGAGCCCTACGCCTGCTCACACTGAAATATGATTTTAATTTACATTACTCATGCAACCCCAAACACATCAAGGTGAGAAATCTTAAATCAAGTACTTCTAAGTTCACACAACCACCCTGGCATCTGACAAAAGCAATTACAAATACTTTCCAAGGAGTTGAACGTTGATTACAGATATCTCACAGTTCCCCAGTACTGAGTTTCATAAAATGTGAGCTCCAAATAAAACATTATCAAACCCAAGAAGAAGCATGCTGCCATGGGAAAATATAAACAACTAAACAAATAAAAATTTGCATCCCCAAAGACGCTAAAGTCACAAAGATTATTTGCTGAACATAAATTAATTATGTATGAAACAAAAAAGCTTCTTCACAGTTTATAACTCTATTATATGGGTTTGTGGTTAAAATGATATTGCTTGTACTGTCTGGAAAACTTCAGGTCAAGATTTATTTTAATATGAGTTACAATTGCCCCAGCAGCTTAATAGATAAAAACACAAATCTTCTGGAAAAACGAACATTCCAACACAAACTTACAACATTCCTTTTGATAAATATGAGAAGAAATATGTACCAACAGTCAAAATGTCCCAGACAGGCGCGTGTATGCACACACACACACACACACACACACACAGTCCTACATTTCCACTCCACAAAGAAATGAGGCATTCTGAATGAGAACCAGCAGAAAAATAATATTCAGTATAATTTTTTCCTAATATCTCAAATATAGGAATTATCAAATGCAAAATAAAATAAATGTATTATACAAGCAAAAAATAAGAAGATAGAAATAAATAGGAAACATGACATTTTAAAAGAAAATGTTCCAATATTTAAAAAACAAAGTAAAACTTTCAAAATCTTAAAATATAACCATTTATCCATCCATAAATAAAAATCTTAATCTTAATGAATAAAAATCATATATACCCTATAGGGTTTTAGGTCATGAAGACCATCGTGAACAAAAGAGATAAAATCTCCTTGCATTTGTTGATTATAGATCAGGAGGGCAGGTTGGGAGGGAGCAAAATAAACAAAATGAAACCAAACCTATACATAATATTGGAAGGTAATAAGTTACTCGGTGAGAAGCAGATCAGACACAAATTGTAGATTGCATGTAGGGAGAGAACCAATACATCTACAAATAGATAACTTAGGAAAAACTACAAAAATTATACCACTTTTTCCCAGAGACTTAAAAAAAGGCAAAAAGTGATAGACAAGACACAGCTCAGGAGGCCATATTGTGCTCATGACATTTTTTGTATAGGCTGGAGCTAAGATTGCTTTTGTTATCTTTTTTACATTTTTCTTCAGCATTATAAGAAATGAGCAAGAATAAGTTGTGACAGAGAATCACATAGGGCCTGGGAAACCAAAAGTAGTTATTATCTGGGTCTATGAAGAAAATATTTACTGACTCCTGACTAGATAAAAAAAAGAATTGATAAAAGAAAGAACATATTATTTGTACATAATACCAGGAAAATTAATCATCTTACAAAGAGTAATGAAATTGTGTCTAACTCTATACTCAGAAATCAATTTATAATGGGTCAAATAAAAACATGTAAAAGGTGAAAGTTTTAAGACTTCTAGAAGAGAATGTAGGAAAATATATGATTACTTCAGGTAGAAGAGGATTTTTTAATCAAAAGAAAAAAGTGCTCAACATAAAATATTAATAGAACTGACAATATTAAAATTAGTAACAGTTCATCAAATTTCAGCAAAAAGATAAGTTGAATAAATAAAAAGATAATTGTAACATATGGAAACAATCAGGAATGAGTATTTTGAATATATTAAGAATTTACATTAATACTAAAACAAGTAGCCTAGCTTGACTCAGGCAAAACCCACAAATAGGCATTTGTCCTGACAAGGACATGGATTAGCATCTAACGTCATGGAAAGAGGGCGAAATAACTCCACAAGGATGTGCTATTTTTCACCACCCAGGTTGACAGAAATTAGGAATTTCGGTTGAAGTTGTGAATCGGTGGGAACTCTACATACCAATGCTGGGAGTGCAAATTAATCCAAATATTTTCGGGAACTATTTGGCTCTGGCTTGTAAAATTGAACATCTGTATAATCTACAACACCGACCTAGAGTCCTGGGTATTTCTTAGTTTAAATTGCTCCCGAAGCAGACTCGGAATCAAGGGTAAGCGTGGAAGTCATTTGAGGATTGATGACAGGAAACATCAGTGAGACAGCAGGAAACAGAGGCAGGAGGGAGAACGCCTGAAAGGCGGGTTGGAAAGCAGGTGACCGCTGTGGACAACAGGAGCATCATCATTCTGGTAAACTCGGGAGGTAGGACAGGCTGTAGGGTCACCCCCCTGAGGGGGGCAAACCTGCAGCCACTGGCATTATGTATACCCGACTTCCATCAGCCGCTCAGTTCTGCTCCCCAGCATCACTAATTGCCCAGAACTTCCTACCTGCCGAGAGGCAGAACATAACTTCAAAAGCCAGAGAAAACGTGAACGTTAGATCCCTGTGGACAGGAAAGGTACAGGCTGAGGGGTCCAAGGGTAGCGTTAACAGCCCATGCATCAGAGAGTATCTTGCACGGGAGAGAATGGTGCAGAACGTTCACAGATGCATCGCTTACAGTAGTTAGCAATCACCAAGAAGTGGACTCTCAGATCAAACTCAAGTGAATTAAAGATCTTTACAGTGTCAGCGGTGCTAGTATCAGGGTGCAGGGTGCAGTCAAGCACCCAGCTAAAGCAGGTTTAGGTCTGGGACGTTGGTAGTGGCTCTCTAGGCTGCGAAATGATAGGACTTACACAAAGAAGGAAGGCAGTATCTACAGGGTAAGAGGCTTATATTGTTTTTGTTTTTTAATAGATGGCTATTATATGATGCTAACTTTCTAACTAATGCAAACAGAGCAAACATAAAATCATAAAGTCTCGAATGCTCAATCATCTGCATGGAATATTAAAATAATCAATTTCTGTAAAAATAATCAATCAGCCTTGGGGTAAAGAGGATCTTTAAATAATTTTAAAATAAATTGAAACCAATATCAAGACACGTATTTCAGTTTTGACTTTTAGTGTACTCCATAAATAAAACAGCACTATTTTCGTGATTGCTATTGCATCGTTCAAAGTAGCTCATACTTTTATTGCACAAAAGTTTGTTCCTGTATAAGAAAAGAAAAATTCATATTTTCTGTTAATGTCCTAAAAGTCTTACCAGAAGCTACTGATTTTCTCTATCTAGATTATAGATTGATTAAAATCCCCTAATTCTAACGCCATTATTTTACAAAAATTTCCCTCTTAGTAGCCTTAAGTTGTTCCAAGCTATTGTTTGTTCTACCAATAAGCATGAAATAATCAAAATTTTGGAGATTAAAGTGATGAGTTCATCAAGTTTCTAAGAAAATCCTATATTTTGAAAGATCTTCATTATAGTCTCAGTATGATTCTACTTCATTATTTTTATATATATCCAAATATTACTCAATTAAATTTTAGTGAACGAGTAAGCCTATGATTAAAAAGATGAAAACTAAAAAAAAAAAAAAAAAGAAAGCTCTAAGCTTTTTAAATTTATTTTTTCACTTCCAGATACAAGACCTAGTGGCTCTGCTCCTCTCTGCTTCGTTGCACATTACGATTTAGTGCCCGTTGTTTTCATCATACCTCTTTCAGTTTCTTTCATGACTCTTTGACATAAGACATCAGAGCAATCTGTAGCTGAAGAAGACCCTTCAGCGCAAAGCCATTTCTGTTTGAATGAACCACCACAGGAGGAAAAGTGATGATGGCAAAGTTGAACTTAACGTGGAAGGAATGTGGAAGGTGGGTCATGTTAGCAAAGCTCCATCAACATAAGTCAAAAGTCTCCATCTCAGCAACCCTGGAAATCACTTTGGAGAGATTTTATACCAGTGGCCTTTCTAGCTTCTTTTCCTTGCTCTCAAAAGTTGGTTGTATTTTTTTTTCTTCCAGACTGTTTTGTTCACTGAGGAGGTTTAAGGCCCCTCATTCTCATTTCTGCATCTACACAGCAAATGTCTACATTTTCCTTTGGAAATGACATTTGACTTTCCTCTGTCATAATGGCACACTGAAAAGCATGAAGTTTTATAAATTCAGAATGCTCCCCAGTGCAGCAAACTACCTTTGGAAGTGAAGTGTAATTTTTTTTTTTTTAATTAATGCATTTAGGTAGGGAAACTTCATACTTTTAGCTTCTTTAGAGAGTTATTTTCATCCTTTACTGATTTCTCTGTTACTGTTTCTGGGAAGTCTTCCATTTATTAGCTTAGTTTTCCTTGGGTTGCTGATATAATATAGATGACCCAGAGATGAAAGTTAGAGACTCTGTTTGGATACGCTCTCCTATCTAAACAAATTAAAAATATTCTTAAATCTAGTACAACCAACAAGTTGAATAACCCATGGTCTCAGAAACCCTTTATATTTTGATAAGAATTTCAAAACATCAGAACATGTTGTTTCTCAGCTGCCACATAATGCACTTTGAGATATGATAATGGTTCTTGAATGAGTATATTACAGTATATGTTTTATTTTTCTAGTATACTTGAATCCCTTAGCAAGCTACATATTCAATACTTAGAAACACATAAAATAGAGTAACCTGTTTCCTTCGATATGACTTCCAATTATGACTCAGAATATTCTTTGGAATCATTATATTCTATAATCCTGCCAATTTGCATTATTTACAGTTTTACTTTCCCTTTGGAAGACACAATTCTTTACAAATTCACACTTCATTTTTTGTTTGTAGAAAACAACCATACTGCCAGTAGTATTTTTTGAATTCCTTCTGTAAACTGCTATTTAAATATTGGCGTGGCCAAATGTGCATGGCTTTGGGCAAAGTCAAGAAGCACAATATCCAGCCTAGTACAAAGTTACATTAAAATTGTTGCATTTATTTTTGTTTGCATGTAAGATGCTGAAATGTTTTCTTGTTCAGGGAAAAAAAACTGATTCTGATGGTACAGAAATTCAAATAAATTCCGTATATCTATAGAATGTTGATGTGACTAGAGATAATAGAAATATTAGATTAAAATTATAAAGAACAATCCAATTTGTGAAAATGTCTTTACTGTAACTATAATTTATAACATACAATATCATAACTGAATGAGTCTAATAAGCTCTCAATATTACATATGTTAAAATGAACGTTCTTTTTCATTGTAAAATTGTTATAACCTAGATGTGTGAATTTATGAGTATTAAATAGCATTAGTAATTCAATATTTATGTGGGTATGCATATATAAATGTATGATATATATTCGCATATATATAATTTCTTCCAGTTTATGTTAAAAATTAATTAACATAATAATAGACTGAAAAAAGAAAACTTTAAATGTCAATGACAAACAACATATTTTAATGCCATTCTCAAATTATAATTATAACCCTTTTGTTTGTTAATTTAATACCATGTCTCTAAAAATAACATAGATAAAGGCTTCAACAAGTTTGTTATAAAACTTTGAATATTTGGGTGAGCAATGTTTCGTTCAGTCTTTTCTGTGTTTGGCACTGTGTGACGCATGACCATATCTCTCCTTTTCAGTATCTGTCAGAATTATTGTTCAATAGTAATTGAATATATTTTTGCATTGATTTGAAAATGCTCAAGGTAGTTTCCATATCATTGAGACCTTCAAGTGTATTGCTATTGAGTTTTAAATAAATTTTATACTGAAAATTAAGTCAATTTATTTATTTATTTATTTTTTTAGTGGTATGTGGTAAGATCTTTTTCTGGTTCATTTTTTCTGCCTATGTATATCCCATAATTTCAGCACCACTTATTTAAATTTTATGCTTTCCACCAATTAATTGTGCCCTGCCTGTATGAAAACCAATTGACCGTATATGCATGGGTTTACTTCAAGGGTCTCTGTTCTACACAATTGCTCAGAATTCCAGTCCCTCTCATGGTTTCCTGCGCTATGGTTTCAATTTCTCAAGGTCGACCCAAATCTGAAAATATTAAAAAGAAAATTCCAGGAATAAACAATTCATAAGTTTTCACCTGTGCGCCGCTCTGAGCGGCAGGATGAAATCTCGCACGGTCCCCCTGGTGCTCGAGACGCGCGTCAACCCCTTGTCCAGCACACCCCTTTAATCAGGGTCCATCTCAGCTATAAAACCAACTGCCCCCGAGTCACGGGACTTTGCTCAAGAGACCCCGACTTTACCCTTAAAATCCCTCGAGGTCAGGAGCAGTGGTGTTGACATGCTGTTACTGCTCTCTCTTATTATTTGTTACTGTTATTAATCTTTTGCAGTGAATAATTGATAAATTAAACTTGGTCTTAGTTTAATGGTTTATATAACTTAACTTAGTTATATACAGAAAAAAAGTAGCATATAGTGGGTTCAATAACACCCAAAGTTTCAGAAATGCTCTGAGAGTCTGGGAAAGGTTGTGTCCCCATGGGTACGGGGACCTGTGACGTCACGATGCCGTGATGCCCGCGTCACTCCAGGGTGTGGGAAGCCTGGAAAGCTACACCTGTTTTAATTATATCTAACAACAGGTTATTGTTACATATATACATATATATTACATATAATATATGTTATATACTTTATATATATATTATATGTGTGGTTTCCTCAATTTATTAAAATAAACTAATTCCTCCCTCTTTTAATATTTTTATCCCTTATATATTTTTGGTCATTTTTGTGCTTTTCTAATTTCTTAAGTTCAATTATTTTAATCTTTTTGGCTGATTTTGAATAATTGAAACATTACATCTATGATTTCTCTCATTTTATATTTTATCTTTTTAAAAATTACATTTTAATATTAAAAATATAAAAAATTAGATTTTAATATTAATAGTTAAAAGATATATAATATATTATCTTTCATATATAATATATAACACATAATTCATAACATAATATATAATTTACATGTATTTATAGATGTTATGATTTATATGTTTTATATATTGCATATCATACATAATTTATGTATATTTATGTATAAATATATAAGTTTTTATTTTTATTTTTTATTGTTTCTCATTGAGATAGTCTCACTTTGTCACCCTCGGCAGAATGCTGTGGCATCACAGCTCACAGCAACCTCAAACTCTTGGGCTCAAGTGCTTCTCTGCCTTGGCCTCCCTCCCATCTGGGATTAAAGGTGCCCCCATAATGCCCGGCTATTTTTGTTTGTTTGTTTAGCAGTCATGGTCTGGATTCGAATCCACCAGCCCAGGAGCATGTGGCCGGGGCCTTAACCACTCACCTATGGGTGCCCAGCCAATATATGTGTTTTCAATTGGTAATTGGTCTGCAGGAATATTAACCTCCACATAGCCATAGGTATTAGAATAGTACATGTAACAGTCAAAACAAACCAGCATTTGCAACTGAGACAAATGACTCAAGCATTGTTCATAACAGCCCATAAAACAAGTGCTGTGCAATCGCTCATCAATTGTAAACCTAAATGTACTTCTGCAGAAATTAAAAATGACTGTCTCGCATGGACCACATAGCTGTGCAGTTTCCAATGTGCCCAAGGACTCTAATATACAGTAATAAATCAATCAGAGAGAAGACATTTGAATTTTGATTTGTGCCAGAGATTTATGACCTTTTTCTGCTTTGTAAGGAGAACATACTGTCGTCTAGAAGTGTGTTTTGCATATGACTGATGAATACCCACGTATGCCTACAGCAAAGGAAATTTAATTAGAAAAGACTCCAATTTTAATTGAAGAACAAAGTTGTTTTCTTCTTTGATTAAAACCCCCTTTCAAAAATTCTTGCACCCTTTCTCAAGAAAGTACCTTCAATAAAATGCAGAAAAACCACACCTTTAGGTCAGGTGGGAGTGCACCTGTGGAGACACAGTCTTAGGTCTTGAATGAGAGTAATAAGATAGTGGACCAGAGCCTGTGAGATTTCTGCAGAATTTCCTCAGGTCCCTTTCAGTTCCCTTGCTTTTATCCACACTCAGAATATTGGGGTTTTACTTGGATTTGAAGATTCATCCTCAGCGCAGTAGTTTACCTATGTGTGAGTCACTCTATTTGATGTGGCTCCTTTCCGTTCCCCCCTTCCCTGTTAATACAAGGGCACATATGATTAGGTTACATTGTTGACATTTGATAGGGAAAGTCCGGATTGTGTTTGAATCCTTCACTCTGGAGCTGTGGCCTGTGTCCCACGCTGTACCCCATTAGGTGGGAGTTTACTGGTCCGCATCCCTTCTGCCTCTCGCCCACTTCTTGAATTTTTGAGCTTGCTCTCATTTTTTCAACCTCAAGTATCTGCATGTGGACGTCCCGCTCCCCAAGTTCTCTCAGATGCCCTGGAATCTGTTGATCTGCTTAGGCATTTTGTTTTTTTGGTGTCCGACTAATTCCTGATTCTGTGTTTGGTCTAAAACTACCGTTCTCAGATGCATAATAGTTGCATCATTTTTTGCCTGGGGCAAGGCAATTGAATTAATTCAGATTTGAGAGCCTTCTAGAGCTATGGAGTTGTTCCAGCTCTGGGTGTGGATGGTTGTTCTGTAGGTATAAATGATTGTCAAAAGTCATTAAACCCCACACTTAAAAGTGAACGTTTTTATCTTCTACAAATTAGGCCTCAACTTATAAAAGTAATAGCAGGAATAATGTTGAAGTTAACAAACATAAACCATGCTTTTTAGGATGTTTCATTTTGATAAGAGCAGAGAACCAGCAATTGATGAAGTCAAGAATCTATAAAGTCATAGGAGATTGTTATTATTCTTGTGATTAGAGAAGTGACAGCAATTGTGTGCATCTATGATGTGTCTAACAGAGAAATACATGAGGAAGATTCAGAAGAGGCACAGAATGCAGTAATGGGTGACCAAGAGCCCGTGGGATTCCATGCATTTGGTATCAGTCAGCCTTAAAGAGGGAAATAGGTTGTTCATCTACAAAATGAGATAGAACCACCAAGGCAGTTGGGTTAAATGTTACAGTGATCAAAATTACGCAGAGTTACTTTCTGATTATTTTTTTTCTATTTTATCACTTACATGAAAAAACTGGTGTTAGAAGTTTGAGGATAAACAAAAGATAGGACAATGTGAACTTGTATTTCTGAAATAGGGGGAGGAGGGGTTACTGTGTATGGCATAAGACTTGGGGGCAGGACACAGTTACAAGAGGGTCTTTACCTAACAACCCTAATCAGAGTAACCTGATTCTTTGCACCCTCAATGAATCCCAAGCAATTAAAAAATAATAATTTTTTCTGAATTTAATATGGGATGAAAAAAGTTTAATGGTGATCTGACCTTATTATTTTTCATAGATTCTGTAATTTACCTGTTTGTTGATGATACTATATTGGGTAAATCAAAAATTTTCAGAATAGTTGTGTCTTTCTTAGAATAATTTCTTCATATAGTCAGTCTATTGAAAATCAGAATCATTGGACGACTATTTTTCATAGAATTTTTCAGCTTTTTATGAACTAGAAATGTGGAAAGGTTATATAATAGGAACATGAGTGATAAAGCATAAAAGTTACGTGGCTCTGTGAAAGTTATTGAAGAAAAGATTAATTTTTCTCTGATGGAGAAAAGAGGCATTGTTTCTCCCTAGGGAATAGTTACTCGTTCTAAACTTGGCTAAAATGTTGCTTTTCTTTGCAGGCTCCCTTCTGTTACTCTGTCCCCACCCAGAATTTAATCTCCCTCATGTGTTCCCCACACTACTTTAGGCGTATCTCTATTATAATATTCATCATACTATCTTATAGTCCTTTGTCCATATTGCTGTATTCCTAATCAGTTTATGAAGAAATGACAATTTCTAGTTCATTTCCATATCCACAATGTCTAGAGTAAGGGCATGAAACCAAATGAAGCAATAAAAGTTTATTGCAATGAATTGAATGCTTATCCTCTGCTACAAATAAACTCTGTTTTAGCATGACTAATGGACATAGATTTATCTTCTTCCAAACATATGTTCTTTCAAAAATAAAATAGTAATTCAGCATCAGAATTGGCAAAAACAACAGAAAAATCATTTTGATATCCAAAATACCAGTATACGTCTGCTATGCTGAAATCAATAAAAATATTTACCCTATATTAATTTTTACCATGAACAAAAGTCATATTGTATAGAAATATTCAAAACTCAGTTATCAAGAAGGTACTCTAATGCTAATTGGTACATGTAACAGGTATATTAGGTATGAACTTAGAATGCCCAAAGACATTTAGAGCCAAAACTTTGTTTTAATATTCTCAAATATATTTGCAAGGCACTAAAGAAGGCAAGCACATTTCATTGGAGATGGAATTAACCAAATAATAGTATTTCTTATTCAAATTTGCAAGAATTTTCATGCATTTACGATGTGCCTCCTAAATGCCCTTTTCCTCTCTTTCTAATCTCTTTGAAATTCTAAATGTACTTCAACTGAAGTGACCTGGATAAGAATTTAGAAAGGATTCATCAAATGATAGAAGTGGTCAAGGTTACACCATGCATTAGAGGAAAGAAGAGAAACTGTAAATGAATATGCTATTGGATGGGAAGATTGATATTATTATTCTAAAGGTGACTGCACATGCAGATTCTAAGCTGGGGATGAATTAATAACCATAACAAAACTAGTAAAATTTGAAAAGTAAGAATTGTAATGAGATATTGTCGTAGCTAAACTATGATCCTTTTTAGGTATTAAGTGTTAAGTTTTGCTTTCCCTAAATTATCCCGTCATCTTCCTGCATGAAGGAGGTAAGCCATGGGTGAACACTCTCACGGATTACATTACTCATAGTTCTCTTTCCTGGGTTTTAATAAAGAATGCTGTTTTGAAGAGAAAGTTAGATCGTGATTATAATATTCCTTTTATGTATAAAAAAGTCTCTAAATTGGACTCCACACATAACTGACTCGTCAAGAATTTCTCAGTTGCAATCTATTTAAATAGGACTCTTGTACATGTACATGGGTGTAGCTCCAATGTGCCAATGGACAAGAATCTGAGCTCTGTCAAATAACTGAAAGAGGTTTATTCTGATCCAAATACACGCAACCGTGACCAGAGAGCCACTCCCAAGGATCCTGAGAAAGAGGTCTCACCGTGGTTGGGCTACGGTTTGGTTTTACACATTTCGTGGAGATAGGAATTGCACATGAAGTTGTAAATCAATACATGGAGAGTATAATTTGTTTTTTTCTGCAAAGGCAGGACATCTGGAATTAGGGGATTACAGGTTACAGGTGGGCTTAGAGAATCTTCAATTTTTGATTGATTGAAGAGACAAAGCTTTGTCTAACCACTTGGAATGTTCTAATTGAAGATAAGTAAGTCTGTTAGTCAGAGACTAGCCATCAGACATGTACCCAGACTCAAGTGATTTGTTAAGTAAATTGATGACCTACAGCTGTGATTTAAGCTTTGTCTGTGTTGCTTATAAATAAGTTACAAATGAAATCTCCAGGAAGGGAAGGGAGTTTAATGATGCATGTCTGGCCTCCCTTCTCATGGCTGGAAACTCAGCTTTAGTTGTTTAGGGTGTATTTGTGGGATCCCTTTGGCCATGAAGAGGTCCATTCTGTCACCTAGGGGCTTAAGATCTTATTATAGTTCACAATTTAAAAAAACAAAGCTTTCATAGCATCAAGGGTGTCATTACCTACAATAGAAATCAGTGTCATTCTTTGAGGAGTAGGTAACTGTTGCCATGGTGAGTGTTTGACTGATACACCAGTTGCTCCTCTGTGTAGCCTTTCAGAATTCTTGATACAATCTCCATGCGACCAGGGAGGCTGAACATTCTCAAAGGCCTTACCAGCAGCATAAATGCATTCTTTACTTGGACTATCCACACAAAATTCAATAGATGATTTAGTATTCAAAAGGTACGTTGAAGTTTTATTGTAAGGATGTTATCTTTACAAGCTCGTTTGGGTGTATATAAAGTGACAAAACTCTACAAAGAACATACATTCAAGTTGGCTAGATGGCGTTCCATGCATTAAAATTTAAGTTGAGAGTTACATGGAAACACAATAAATAATTCAAGAGAGGTCACAAAATTATGGGTTGTTTAAGAAGTGATAAAATAATTAGGGCTGAGTGTTAAAGAAAATAAATCCCTTAGAGTAATGAGATAAAAAAAAAATGTTTTCAAGAGATAGAGATTGAACAAGATGTTAAATATGTGGCAAGATTTGGATGAACCAAATGAAATAGTGGATATATTCTTGTAGAAATAAATACAGGAGTTTCAGGGAAACTTGGGCCATGCAGAATGCAGAGATTACAATGTGAAGCCAGAAAAACGGTCTGCAGGATGGATTCCAAGAAGCTGAGCGGAGGAGGCCGACTGAGCTGGTCTGCTCAGCTCACATTCTTTCCCTCACTGCCCTATGATTGTGCACTTAAGGTTTCTTGGTGATTGGGAGGAGGTTTGTCTGAGGAAACTTGGAGGAGTCAGTTGCACATGAACAACAGGTATTCCAACACTGGTGGAGTAAAGATTATTTTGATGATATGATGTATCCTCTGATGATTCTTTCTTAGATATTTTGGTGAAATGAAAATCGCCTGTCTGTTGTTTAAACATTTTGCATTGGTGGAATGCACACTATTTTGATGTTACTTCCTATCAGATGAGGTTAAAATTTTCTAGGTTGGTGTCCTTGTATTTCTTTATAAAAGTTATTAGACTTGCAACTGAAGAAGAACAGAATTGAGAGGCTCCTCTCGCTGCTCCCCAGAATCGCTGGAACTTCGGAACACAGTTGTGATTTACTTGCAAGGCCGATCATAAGCCACACTGTTAGAACTTAAATACAAGCTATGAACAAAAAATGAGGAACATTGTTAAAATTTTATGGTGGTTGTTTATATCTTTGACACTCTCATTGAGACCTTATTCAACCTGCAAATATTGATCCTTTTGTGATTTAAGTTTGCTAACTGTGAGTGGTAAAAGAAACTTATCCAAGCACTCTTTTCTGGGGACTGTTCTACCTGGCAGAACTCTTCAAATTCTTCACACGGTTCAAGAGCCACTCAGAACGCCCTTGAACTGTGTTAGGAGAGAGAAAGGGAAGCCATTCTGCCTCCAGTATGCTTTGGTGTGTTCCGTCTTACGAAGTTTAGAATTTACCTGCTACCTTCTTATACCACTGCTGGTGCAAGGTTAGAAAACAACCTTGAGGAAAAATGGATCAAGGGTATGGGATGGGCCAAATGCAGACTGTGGCTAACAAGGTCCACCGATGACTACTGTTTACCAGCAACCACAGGGCAACGTGACTGCCCTGTAGGAAGCCTGCTGTCTGTCATGAATCCTCTCTACTCTTTCTCTTTATAAGCTGCTCCGTAAGTAGAGGAGACGAGATGGTCCAGGAAACCACAGGCTCTCATCTCTTCAGGATGCTGGAACTTGAGTTAACCTCCTTTCCTTCACCAGCTATTTGCTTCTTGCGTCTGGCTCTTGGGAGGCAAGTTGCTAAACCTGCATTCAGCCACCAAAACACGGAAAATGCCCAGCACAAAACCCACACACATCTGGAGCAGAATAATTTCAATGAAACACACACCTTAACATTTTATAATCAAACTAGTAAAAGTCAAAGAAAAAGAAGAAACTTAAAAGCAGCCAGAGGAAAAAAGAGACGTTGTATTCACAAGAGCAATGGCTAGGTGAGATGCTGATGTTTCCACAGACACTACCGGGTCCAGAAGACAATATCATGACGTCTCTAACACGCAGGAATCAAACGAGGGTCAGTCTAAATTCTATTCCAAGGAAAAATATACTTTGAAAGCAAAGGGGAAAAAGACTTACCCAGATTAAGAAAGAGGAAATGAATTTATGTCCAGCAAACTCTCTCTAAGAGCAAAATCCAAAGGAGAGGTTAAGGCAGAAGAGGAATTTATACAGAAGGAAACAAATAAATGAAAACAAACAAACATACAAAAAGCAACACTGAACAAAACAAACTGGAAATGGTCAGAAAACTTTAAATGACTATTCTGTGTGGGACTTGAAACATGTACAAAATTAAAACGTAAGCATGCTAATGGCCAGGCGGGGTGCCTCGTGCCTATAATCCTAATCTGGGAGGCCAAGGTCGAAGGACTGCTTGAAGGCAGGAGCTCAAGACCAGCCTGAACAATAGAGACCCCTTCTCTCCTAAAAGTAGAAAAATTAGCCAGTTCTTATGGCATGCTCCTGTAGTGGCAGAGGCAGGAGGATCACTGGAACCCAGGAGTCTGGAGGCTGCTGTGAGCTAGGCTGACAGCTGGGCTGTTTTCTCATCCTGGAAAACAGAATAAGACTCTGTCAAAAAGAGAGAAAGAAAAGAAAAGAAAAGGAAAGGAAAGGAAAGGAAAGGAA
>CAUYRH010071991.1:0-16455 GCA_963574655.1 Perodicticus potto
CTAGAGATTATTTGGATGATTACTTGATGTGTTTTTCAACATTTAGGAAAAATGTATACTGCCTTAATTATCTAAGAAAGAGTAATTGTAATGAGTCTGACCAACCTAAATAAAATACATTTGAGTGGTAAAAAAAAAAAAGAATTTTTTTAGAATACAAATATCCCCCACACATACTTCAGCAATTTTTTTAAATCTGTATTTTCTTATACCAGGTGTTAGAAGTAGACCACATCTGTATTCTGACACATTGGCAGCTTCTAATGTGAGGCAGAACGCGTCCCAAAACCAAGACAGAAATCTTTTTTTTTTTTCTTTAAATTTATGTGTATTTTTTTTTGTCACATGGCTCCTAAGTTGTCAGGACATAAATACCTATTTAAGTGTTTGGATCTAACTATGAAATAAACAGAACTGTTAGGTATTTGTGTTGGCCAACAGGCTCTGTATAATAAAGATTATTGAGAGGTGCTGTATTATCTAAAATATTATCTGAAAATTATCTAAAGGTGCTGTGAACTGAGAAAGTTTAGGAACCTGTCTTAGAAGAAATGATGCTTGATTTGGCCCTTAAAAGCTGAGAGAAAGAGGGAAAGGGAAGAGACCATCTGAAGTAGAGCGAATGGCCTGAGCAAATATATGAATGGAAGAGATAGCTCTGCACGTGCAGGGGAGTTAGAGCTTGGTGATGCTAGAGCCAAAATTGAAAAGGTAGGAGAGGTAAAGATGAAGCTGTAAGGGCAGTCAGGAGAGCTCACACAGACTTCATGCACCGTTTTAGAGAGCATGGACCTGACTTAGCATTAAGCCAGAGAAGCATGATCAGACCTGGATTGTGGGACAGAATAAAGGAAATAAAGCTGTGTGCTGGGAGACTATTTAGAAGGCCTTGACAGTGAGATCAGAAGGGCACAGTGAGGAGTCGAACTGAAGCCGTGACAATGGGAATGTCACCAATAATGTTTAGATTGTTGACTGAATAAAGCTGGGACTGATCTGGTATTGTAGCTTTAACATCTGGTGGATGGTGCCCAAATGAGAAGGCAGAAGGAGAAACAAATTGGGGGGCATGTCATAGTGGACATAGTGAGTTTAGTCATTGCTTCAGGCTGATGGCTAGACCAAGTATTAACAGGTTGTGTTGTCAGGTACTGTGATTTTTGTTAGCTTGATTATACGTCCTTGTGTCTTTCTGTTTTGTAATCCAGACATTTCTTCTGGGCCACCATTGAGTTCTTCTTTCCTGTCTTAGTAAAATCATCAGTGGTTTTCTTTATCTTCCAAAAAAAAAGTGAGTAAAATCAAACCCAGTCTCTGTAGGTGCAAGTCTGTCCATTCCTCCTTACAGCCAGGCAAGACCGTACTTAGACCAGACAAACTCCTTCCAAATGTGCTCACATTCACACCACCCTTAACTGGTGGAGCCGGTCATTCTTTCCTTGCAGGGTAGAATAATGATTCATATCAGATAATGTACTTGAAGAGCTCAGCACAGTGTCTGGCATATATTAGGTACTTAACAGAAATAACATTTGCACATACGCCTATGCATATTATCGAATCAATCTTTGCAATTTCCCTAGAACAAATGTCTGTACATTCCCTGCTAATAGGAATATTTTAAGACTGGGCCCAGAAATCTTAATAGATAGGACATGCCACAATATTTGTTCTATAAGAGCTATTCAGATACGACCTAAATGTGCGTAATATTGGGAATTTGGTCTATTAGAAGGCCCATGAAGTAGGAAATTCCCCTTTCATTTAAGTTAAGAGATAACCAAGTAAAGAAACAACAAAGATACCCTCTTCATGAGCAAAGGATTCTAATGGTACCCATTGAGTAAAGTATATCCTTAGCGCTTGGCAATAGGAAATCGGTCTCTAAAATATGACAGTATTGTGGCCCAAATCATATCTTATGGTAAAATTCAACTACGGTTGTGGAAATCAAGGGAACTGTTCATATGAGCTATCTCAAGCCCAATGCATGCCCCCAATTTCTCCTTCCTTCCTTTGCTCAGACTTTAGGGATTCAACCTACTTATTTATACTCCTTATTACCTCACCTACTCTATCCCCTACAATGGAATGAGATTTTATTTCTCCAGATACCTCTTTTCTTACTGCCCTTAAGAGACATATATCCCTGGTCTAAGGTACTGAACTACCTAAATGTACTCATCTGTGAAACAGGACGAGCATTAGTACTTGACACAGAGATAGGATATGAATATCACAACCTCAGAACAGTTTCTGGCACATAAGTAGCATTTTGAGTGTCAGCTAATTTGTTTTATTGTCATTAGTATTATTTTGAGTGTTTAGAACAATGTTTTTTGAAAAGCACTATGTATTAGTATCATTATTATTAGTTTTGACTATCAGATTGCTAATTGTTATATAAAGTACACATAACAGGGAAAAAACTTTTCACTGAGAAATTTTAACAAAAATCTTACATTCATGGCTCCTGACTACTTGATGACTAATATAGCATTCGCCCCAAGAGTCCATTTTGACATGACTTTTCCATCCTTTCTCACATCTGTTCCTTCATTGTACCTTTCTCTTAATTAGTCTTCATTTACTAAAACTCTGTTCTCTTATGGCCCTCCTTCAAACATAGCAACCAATTTATATCTTTAGGTTTCTTTTTTGCCTCTCTCCCCAATTAGAAATACAAGCTTCATGAGAATAGGAATAATTGCATTTTCCTGTGCCTAGAAAAGTACCTGGCATATAGACTGTCAATAAATATTGGGCAGTGCCTGTGGCTCAAGGAGTAGGGCACCAGTCCCATATGCCAGAAGTGATGGATTCAAACCCAGCCCCAGCCAAAAAAACTGAAAAAAAAAAAACAACAATAAATATTGCTGAATAATGACTATTCCATCTGGCCTGTACCAGACTTCTTGTTAGGTAAGTAAATTCTTATTTCTTTTAGCTACTGGAGTCATAAGTCCTGCTACTTACAGCTGAATATGTTCCTGACTGTTAAAGCATTATAGAATAACTAACAAAATATTTGTCATTATCCCCACCATCATTATTGCTATTATTTATTAACTAGCAGTTAGTGTGCATATACTATTTTCCAGGCATGATACTCAGTATTTTTAGCACACTGCTAAATAAGCACCTTTTATAACCTTTAGGGTAACTTCCGAGGTAAATAACACTCTTAAAGAAAGTCAGGGGCTTGGAAAAGCACTTGCCCAAGGTAACACAATTGGGAAATGACAGGTACAAATTATAAACCCAAATTTCTGGCTCCAGTGCCTACACACTTACCTTGTATGCTATGTTGCCATGTCTGTGAACTACCCACATGTAAGTCTTTTCTTCTGGCTCGACGCCCATAGCACAGTGGTTATGGTGCCAACCACATACACCAAGGCTGGCAGGTTCGAGCCCTGCCCAGGCCACCTAAACAACAATGACAACTCCAACAAGAAAACAGCCAGGCATTGTGGCAGGAGCCTGTAGTCCCAACTACTTGGGAGGCTGAGGCAAGAGAATCGCTTAAGCACAAGACTTTGAGGTTGCTGTGAGCTGTGATGCCACAGCACTCTACCGAGGGTGACAAAGTGAGACTCTGCCTCAAACAAAAAAAAAATAAAATAAGACTTCTCTTCTTAAAACAAGCTCTACAAATCAGGAATCCTGTTCTCCAAGCCAAGGTATCCACCAAAGCAATTAATTAATACATTAGGTCCAAGCAGGTAGGCAGTAAATATTTATTACAGAGATGGGCATGTGACTATCAACTCTGCTGTGGAAATCTGAGCTTTTTGTAAAAATGAGACATGAATAAACATTAAAAAATTAATTTACTATGTGAGTGTATGTTCCTACTTTCCCTTGATTACAAGGATTTTCCTTCTGCTTTGATTGTATTTGCCATTCAAGCATCTGCGATCTGAAAACCATCTCTGCCTGGTCCGCGCATTTGTGTCCCCTCAAAATTCATATGTTGAAATCCTAACTCCCAGCACGATGGTATCGCATGAGGCCTTTATGGGTGATTAGATCACAAGAACAGAGCCCTCCTCCACGGGATTACTGCTCTTTGAGAGGCTCAGTGAGTAGGGCACCAGCCCCATATACCAAGGGTGGCAGGTTTGAACCCAGCCTCGGCCAAACTGCAACAAAAAAATAGCCGAGCATTGTGGTGGGTGCCTGTAGTCCCAGCTACTCAGGAAGCTGAGGTAAGAGAATTGCTTAAGCCCAAGAGCTGGAGGTTGCTGTGAGCTGTGACGCCACAGCACTCTACTGAGGGCGACAAAGTGAGACTCTGTCTCTAAAAAAAATAAATAAATAAAAAATAAAAAACCATCTATGAATCAGGCCTCTACCAGACACCAAACCTGCCAGGGCCTTGATCTTGGACTTCATAGTCTTCAGGACTATGAGAAATTAATTTCTTTTGCTTATAAGCCACCCAGTTTATGGTATTTTGTTACAGCAAAACCAATGTCCTAACAAATTAAATGATTGTGGTTTTACATTCTGTGTATTTAAAGGTAATGACAGATTTATTTTCAACCCAAGGCTTTCTGCTGCATATGGTAACCTCTGTGCCCTTAGGCAGCTTTTTCCATGCAAAAGGCCAGTCCCCTGTTGAGTGAGAAAAGTAAATAATTGAAAGCGCACACACACACACACAAACACACACAGCATACACGTATCCATAAAATAACATATGTAGAAGGCAGACAAATACTGACTGGACTCATGAAAAGAACCTCTAGGGTATGCATTTCTCTTTTCCTTGCCTTCAGCTAAGTGATCTACAAGTTTCACGTTTCAGACAGTAAGTAGAGATGTGTACGCAGCTGCAGAGAGATGAATGAACTGTGCGATGCCGAAAATCTGTGAATTGCAGAGCTAATACATGAATTGAAATAAAAAACATTCTCCTCCTCCAAATAGTTGTATGAACAAATCAAAGGGAAAAGAAGAGTTGGAGAGAAAATGAGATGAACAAAATCTGGTCTATGTGACACATTTATAAAACTGATGGCCTGTCAGCAAGACACTGATGAATATTTTTGCAGGATAAAAATGGCAACCCAGTTCTAAAAATAAACCACTGCGCTGCAGACCTGTCTGGTTCAGCTACACCACTGGAATACAAACATCCTCACTCGCTAGTACATTTTGACTCAAGGTTGTACAAAGAAGAAAAAAACTGAACGATTCGTTAGTAAGATATTTTACATGGTGTTAAAACATTTATGTTCTCTCTATGTATACTGAGTTTACGTTTAAATGATCTTCATTTTCTAAAAAAGGTAATAAATGGTAATAGCACTAAACCACTAACTCACCTTTTATAAAAGATTAGTTCTTCCCATCCCAATTATAATAAGATAGAGAGGTATTATCACCATCTCATGTTAATATCCTAAAGTACAAATTTAAACATGAAATTAAAAAATTATTACTAAGCCATGCTGACATGAATGGCAGATCTAGTCAAAATGCTATCTCCAAATGACTCTGGAGATGGATAAAAGACCTATTATCTTATTTTGCATCAGAACTTACAATAAAAAGCTGTTAGGCTAAAATGTAAAAGTGAATTTATGTCTTTTACCAACAGCAGTTTAATTCATCAAATCCATTCACCTTACTCAGTCTTGCCTTACATGGTTATGATTATGGTCTTAGCTAAATGGTGACTTCAATCTAAGAGTTACAAACCTCTGGAAGGCTCTCCTAGAACATTTTAATTACTATCATGCTACTTTTTTCAATAAAAATGAACTAATGCTCCAAAACAATAAAACACAAATAAGTTACACCTGACCCTTTAGACCATACCCAACTGGAATAAAAAGAAAAAAGGAAAACAGATCACCATTTCTAGAACCAATGAAGTTAAATTCTCACAACAGCATAACCTACACTGCCTGATTCTTGACAGTAGACACTACACGTTAAAATATAAATACACCTTCTAATACACACCCACATACTCCATCCATTGCAGCTTGTGTCTCAATCTAAATAATGGCAAAGTTTTCTAATGGGGAGAAAAACATAAAAAGCCACAAGACAAAAAAGCAATTTCAGTTTAGGGGGGTTTTATTATCATCGATCTTATTTTTGTAGCAAGCATCACAAACTTAGTAATAATCGAGACAAAACACTTGATTTCCACTTCAAGCTTGTTCCTCTGTCAGAACTCCCTATGGGATTCTCCTTTATTCATGTGATTGAGCCAAAAGCCTCAAAATCAGCTTTGATTCCTCTTCTTCCCATATCCCATATTCAATCTACCCGTAAGACATCTGTCTCCTTTGTCAAATACACACCACTCCTTACCACTCCTTACCCCCTAAAGCACCACCCCTAATCCAAGGTCCATCATTCAAATCTCCCCTAGATGACTACAAGCCTCCTTAATGTCCATCTTGCTCCCACCCTTGGCCACCACAATCTATTCATTTCTCAGCAGTCAGAGGCATCTCTGCAAAAAAGGGAATGACATGACATCCCTACCCATCTTCAATTCCCTCAATGACTTCCCATTGCTCAGAATAAAATTTAAAGTCCATTCCATGTTCCGCAGGATCTTTCACGACCTCACCCATGACCTTCCACCATCTTCTCTCATATGCTCCACCTATTCACCCAGCAACCAAAGGCTTTGCCTTTCCTCAAGCACACAGAGCCCAGTCTCGCCTGTGGGTCTTTTCACTTGCTCTTTCCTCTGCCTGGAATGCTCTTCCCTCAGAGCTTCATGTGATTGCCTCTTTCTCATCACTACGTTCCACTCAACATCATGTCTTCAGAGAGGCCTCCCTGACCACTACCTAAAATAACCGCAGCCCACTACTCACATACCGCTTACTGTCTATCCTTGATTCTTGCTGATTCCATCTACATCTGCAATTGCATTACCTGTCTAGTTCAGTGATTTTCACAGCACACCGTGAGAGGATCTTAAGGTGTACCATGAAAACTTTTAAAGACCATTAATTAAATTATTTTCAAAAGACAGTCAAAACATAGTAAGCATATTCTTTTATTTACTCTTTTTGTTTGTTTGTTTTGGATCAACGTAATTTAAGCCTGCCTCCACAATTTAACTATAGGTTCAAGTGTGCCATGAGATACAAAAGCTTGAAAAACACTTGTCTAGTTACTTGATTACTGTCCATCTTCTGTGACTTGAATGTAAGTAAGCTCTAGAGCAAACCTGTTTTGCCCATCACTGTATTCCCTAATAAAGCTAATGTATAAATTAATCATTACAGTAACAAAGATGGCAACCTCAAATACCTTTAAGAGCCAAAGAGGTAAAGAAAGTGAGTAAAGCAGGCAATTTCCAGCTAATATGGAAATGTAAACCCCATAGCTTACTATTTTTCAAGAGAGGTCTGTCATCAATCTTCTAAATGAAACCTTCTGATTGTTTAATATTGGCAAGTCACTGTGTTGGTTTTTTAAATGAAAACTCTACACAAATCAAGTAAACCACATTTATGAGCCAGATACATACACAGGCCTACAGTAATCTCCCCAGTTTACATTTTTTTTTTTTTTTTGAGACAGAGCCTCAAGCTGTCACCCTGGATAGAGTGCTGTAGCATCACAGCTCACAGCAACCTCCAATTCCTGGGCTCAAGCTAGTCTCTTGCCTCCGCCTCCCAAGTAGCTGGGACTACAGGTGCCTGCCACAACACCCAGCCATTTTTTGGTTGCAGCCGTCATTGTTGTTTGGCGGGCCCGGGCTGGATTCGAACCCACCAGCTCAGGTGTACATGGCTGGCACCTTAGCCCGTTGAGCCACAGGCTCCGAACCCCAAGTTTACATTTATTACGTGCAACAGATTATTCTAAAGATGACCACAATTAGCTCTTCTTCCATTTTGCATGTCTTCTGGCAATGTGAATTTGCCATTTCTTCTGTCAAGAGAAGAAATCTATTTTTCCTCCCTTGGATATGTGATTTGGTTTGACCAACTTGCTAAAAGGAGGTAAAAACAATCACCTAAAATATGCAGCACTGGTTTGGGGACCTGATGGGAAGCATAAGCTAGAAACACAGCAAGTACCAAAGGCCTGAAGAGCTATGAGAAAATTGCTATTAGAGGCAGGAGAGTGACTCATGTATACAGTGATGGAATGTTTGGTAAGACTGTTGCCTGCAACAATATTTACCTTATAATTAAATAAGATAGAATATTTACCTAACTTAAGCAACTGGTTAAACATATATCCAAGTATAACATTAAAAGTGCCAACTGGCTTCTTTTACCTGCATATGATAAAGTACTGGGAAGAGAGAAATAAACTAAAAGGACTTGTTTATTTTAAACACAATGTAGAGGAAGTATAGAGGGCTGAGGACAATCTCTACAGCTGGCAGAAGAGTCTCAAATTAAGAAATGGGTCCTCTTGGAGGCCAAGGCAGGAGGATCACTTGAGCTTAGTACTTTGAGACCAGCCTGAACAAGAGCAAGACCCCATCTCTACTAAAAAGAAAGAAAAAATACCGGGATATAGTAGTGCATATCTGCCTACCAGATGAGGCTGAGACAAGAGAATCACTTGGCCCAGTTATTTAAAGGTGCAGTGAGCCATGATGATGCCACTGCACTTGAGCTGGGGTGACAGACTGGCCCCCCAAAAAGAAAAAGAGCTCACGCCTGTAATCCTAGCACTCTGGGAGGCCAAGGCAGGTGATCACTTGAGCTCACAGGTTTGAGACCAGCCTGAGCAAGAGCCAGACCCCATTTCTAAAAATAGCCAGGCATTGTGGTGGGTGCCTGTACTCCCAGCTACTCAGAAGGCTAAGCAAGAGAATCGCTTGAGCACAAGAGTTTGAGGTTGCTGTGAGCTACGACTCCATGACGCTCTACCAAGGGCGACGAGTGAGACCCTAACAAAAAAAGAAAAAATGGCCTCTAAATAAATATCAAATAAAAGGTTTGTCCACATGATCTTTTGTTGAGACCTTGAAAATATAAATCCCTAATTAAAATAAAACATCACGAAAAAAAAGAAGAGTATAACTCCTTCTCATCTATCCAAAGGTACTTCTAAGAATCTTAAGGACCTTTTCCTACAATAGACTGATAGATCCGTAAAGAGATGTCTATGTTGGAAAGGAATTATGGATGTAGAGCTTTTGGGACATAAAAATCAATCCCTAATAAAATTTATAGAAAACTCTCAAAGTTTAGGGGAAAAAATTACAGTACTAAAAGTATCACCAATTTGGACTAGAAGAGACAGAAACAGTTCAAAATGGGGCTGGGGGAGTTTCTGTGGGTCCTGAACTTCATATTAAGTAGTAAGCAGGTTAAAAAAGTTACTCAGCTACAAACATGATCTATTCCTTATGAAAAAGAAAAGCAGCAGGAGACGAGAAAGCCAAGAGTCTAAGGTAGTGCTAATAGTCTTAGAAAATATGTGATAGTAGAGAACCACTCCCAGGGAGCAGGACTCAGTACTGACCAAGGTACAGTTTCAATACAGTTTTCATACGTGGGGCAAGAGAACAGATAGCAGCTGAATTTCAAAACTTCTATAGAACAGTGATGACTATGTTCCTCCGTTTCTTCCTCTTTTTGAATGGGAGTATCAACTGCAGTTTTCTTATCCCTGTCTCACCACTGTATGTTGGATGATGAGGACTGAGGGAAGGCAGGGATAGTTCATTTGTCTTTTCAGTTCACAGATTTCTAGATCCTAAAAAGCTGCACTAGAGCAGCTGTGCCTGAGAAACTGCATAGACATCTGACTTAAAGACACCGGACCCCCAAGTTGATGCCATAAAAGGATAAGACTTCTAGGACAAGAGTAAGTGCATTCTACACATGGAAGAAATGTGAATTGTTTGGCTTGGAGGGCAGACTGTAGTAGACCATTGCCAAAGACAGCTGCAACAATACTTCTCATACTATGATACTTTGCTATGGGAACGTGACATTCTCCTATATGTTTAAATCTGGGCTGTCCTGTGACTTTCCCTAACCAAGAAAATGTGGTAGAACTGACACCAAATGACTTTAAGATGAAGGCTTCAGGTTACCTTACAACCGATGCTTTACCTTTTTGGAACAATCTCAATACCACATAAGGAAAACCAACTTAGTCTAGTGAATGATGAGAGAACATATGGAAAGCCAAATGGAAGAAACCTGAGGTTTCCCAGGTAACCAGTATTAAGGCCCCAGACACGGATGTAAGACCCACGTGAATCCTCTACCCCTGGGGAAGCTGTCCCAGCCAAAACTATGTGGAATAGAAAGGAGGTGTCTCCACTGAGCCCTGCTCAAATTCCTGGTCCACAAAATCATAAACAATAATATGGTAGGTTGTTTTTTTTTAAGCCACTGAAGTTTCAGGATAGTTATGTAGCAATTGGTAACTGGGGCACTGGGAGAAAGTCTACTGTGAATAATGAAAATGTTCTGAATTCCTGAATTTTTCAAAGAATAAATATATATTAGTACATTTTAAACATTCAGAGTGAATTTTAGGATAACTTAGAATTCATTCTATCATTTACCAAATATTTACTATCAGCATCAAGTACTGCTCCAGGCTGGGACAAAACAGCAGTGAATTAAAGGCCTCCTGGACCCTATATTCCAGTGAGAGGAACAAGGACAGGCCTCTAGGGATCTGCTTTAATAAATAAAATGATTTGTAATTAGCATATTAATAGTGTAAGTTATTGTTTGCCAAATAACTAAATCTACTTTTAACTTTCTCCTTGAAATGGTTACTTGGAAGCTTTATCATTGTACTAAGAGCTATTTTTAGCCCAGTCTTTCCTCAGACTGAGCTAGAAGAAAAACAAGGTCAAGATGATATAAGACCACTAATGAAGTTTGTAAACCTGTAGTTTCAGGTATCTCCTGTGTACTACTAGATTTATTCCCTGATTTAGAACCTTAGCACTTCCACACCATTGCTCTGCCGGAGTGCCGTCCCATCCCTTCCTCACCTGGGAAAATCCCGGCTCCCTCAGGTCTCACTGCACACTAGGTGTTCCACCTTGTTCTCCCACTGCACCCTATGCATACATACAGCACACTATTTAATATTCCACATTATTATTTCTTGTTTCCTCTTTTTTTTGAGACAGAGTCTCACTCTATTGCCCTTGGTAGATACCGTGGTGTCACAGCTCACAGCAACCTCCAACTCTTGGGCTTAAGCGATGCTCTTGCCTCAGCCTCCAAGCAGCTCTTGTTTTGTCATTTAATTGTGCACGTTCCTCCAGGAAAGAAACTGTTCTTTCATTCACTCCTAGCATAGAAACCTACCTGAATACTAAATAATGCTGGCTGAATGAATGAGACTTAAATCCTTGATTAACACTCCTTCATCAGTAAAATAGGACTAATATCCGAAAGAGAAGATGGAATTGCAATCGCCTAGGAAACTATAAAGCATTATTCAAATATTTTATCATTATTTATCAGATCTGAGCATAAATTGCCTCTTTCCAATAGTCATTTACCCTCAAAGTAGAAGATTTGCTCATTTAAGGACATTTGAAAAAGCATACCAAATTCTAAAGTTCTTACGTATTACATGGAAGTTCCAGTTTATTATTGACTTTGTTTTCATCAGTCATTCCACTTTGCAGTCTCCTGTCATATCCTGTCTATATGCATGTTAACACAAAAGCACAAAAGAAAACCTTCAGGGTTTGAGACACATCCAAAGGGCAAACACAATTTAATCTGTGGGCTTTTAAAAAGTCAGGATTCCAAATCAAGACTTATCAACTTAGTTTTCAAGACAATTCTATTTTCACATAAATGTGGTTACTTGAAAACAAGGTGTTTACATGATATAATCCTACTTCAGGCGGGATTCAGAGGTTCAGAGGACTAACTAGAGATGCCTACGTACCATCAGATTCATAACTCAATCCCTGATACATCTGTCACCTGGCAGGGGGACCCAAAATCTAGGCTTTCTGAAACAGCAGCCACTAGACACAAGCAGCTACTAATTTTAAATTAAAGTGACATGAGATTAAAAATTCAGTTCCTCAGTCACACTGGCCCCCTTTCAAACACTCAATCGCTGGTGACTACCAAACTACATAATGTAGATATATACTTCCATCATTATGAAAAGCTCTATTATTGGACAATACTACCTTATATGAGAGAGACACAGATTTTACATCAAATTACTGAGAAAGTTCTTCTACAATGGCTCTCTGCAGTAACAAAAACAGTGGGATATTTCAGAAGAAATGTTAAACAGAGAAGTAGTCTCTGGTAGTACATCATTTTTTCATAGGTTGCTAGAATATCAAAGTTCACATTAACATTCATTCTTTGAAGTGATTAATATTCCAACTGAAGACAATTCATTTTGTTCAGCAAAGTTTACTCTCAGAACCATAGATAGACCTTTTGGTTAACATCTCTGTGGAGTTTGCGTTAAGGGAGAACTTTTCTAAAAGCCCTCCGATCATGAAAGTGTGGAATATTTTTCTTCAAATTAATATATCATATTATAGTTTTAAAGTATTCTACCTGGTAAAATATATAAAGCATACATGACTTGGTACTCTAATAGCTAAATGTTAATTCTACAAAATCTAACTTTAGAGTAAACTTTTTAGATAGCTTCTTTCTAAAGATAAAATAAGTATCTCTGCAAACTTAACTAAATTTAAAAGATAATAAATTATACCAGTCCTAAGATTCATAGTTTACATCCATGAAATAGGTTCTTTATATCTGAAATATTAAACAAGCTTTCAAAAGCAGGATTCAAAGCTAGATAATAGAAATTCCATAAATTCAATGGAATTTTCAAAGAGTTTCAAAGTATAGTGGTAAATTACTTACCCAATTTAAAAAAAAAAAAAAAAACAGGTATTTTTGCTCAGGGCCCTCTTGGGAGGGCAAAATATGTATTTATTTTCAAATACTAGATTCAACCTCAAAACAAACATCATTTTCTTTTTTATATTGTCCAGGCTGGTCTTGAACTCCTGGCCTCAAGCAATCCTCCCAACTGGGCCTCCCAAAGCACTAAGATTACAGTTGTGAGCCACCACACCCAACCAAAACTTAATTTTAATTAAAATCACCTTCAGTATAAGATTTTTAGAAAGTCTCTGGTGCTCATCAGTACCATCTAGAGTCAGTTACAGTTTGGAATGAACCCAACTAACATAGCAGTACATTATTAAAAATAAAAACAAACTACAGGCAAAGAATTTTTAAGGAACTTAATCATAGTCATATCATTACTGCCTCTCAAAAAATTCAAAATTCTGGCCACATCTGGTGGCTCGGGTCTATAATCGCAGCACTATGGGAGGCCAAGGCAAAAGGATTTCTGAAGTCCAGGTGTTTGAGATCAGCCTTGGGCAAAATAGCAGCAAGTCTTCATCTCTCCAAAAACATAAGAAAAATTAGCCAAGCATGGTTGCAAGCATCTGTCATTGTAGGGAGGCTGATGTGGGAGGATCACTTGAGCCCAAGATGCCCAAGCTACAGTGAGCTATGATTGCACCACTACACTCCAGGGTAGGTGACAGAGTTAGATCCCCATCTCTTCAAGTAAAAACAAAAAAAATTCAAAATTCACCTGTAAAAGTCCACATATCATGCTGTGGTTTTTCTTCTTTTTTAAGTGAGTTCAATCTGGCAGTGCCTCTTTCAAACATTTATGTTGCTTTGCAAAAGATTGTTCAAGTGAAAGATACTATGCATCTGAAAGTTTCTGATACAGGGATTCCTGCTTGAAAACCTCTAATGTAAAACATTCTTACATCTGATTGTCCTGCTTATTCCTACATTTTTAAGACTCCCCAACTCTAAAGAGGTTGGCATAGTACATACTCCATTAAAGTAAGATAAAGAAGGAAGCTTATATTTTCTTCTTGTAGAAGGAATATGTAGAAAACTTCAAATGACAATTCATTGTTAAGGATAGCTGGCCCAAGTTTTTGTAAGCATTAAGAAAAAAAATTAAAAGCCCCTGCTTACTGTACCTCAAAAATCATCCACTAAAATCTTTTGATGAAGTCTATCTCCAAAAACCCACCAACACAAAACTATCAAACCTCCTTTCACATTTCAGCTTTAACAGAGTGACCTTGTTCCCCCTCCCTAGAAGGGAGGAGGCACAGAGTAAGTGCAGTACACGCGTCCATCTTCACAAGGCAGAACTCAGCCCTGGCTGCAATCCCCAGCCCAGAGCTGCACGCGTAACAGCCCATGTTCTCAGCAGGTGCCTCTGAAACCCTCATAGGGGCTCAGTCACATTCACACCACTGAGACCCAGTGTTTGCAAAGACCCAAAACAAGAAAATAGCCCTTTCTATTCCAAAAAGGGGGGCAGCAATAGTCAATTCACAATCTTCTGAGTGCTCTGACTATACACGGGAGTAGCCGCAAAATGCTTCTTGTTTTTATACACTTAATTAATTTGGGGTTTTCTTTGGTCTCTTCCAATAATTTGAAAAATTAAGAACTACCATTTGAGTTCAGTCTATGGGGGGATCCCAAGTGCTCCCTACTCTCAATTTCTAATAAACCTGCCTAATGTTTCATATAGTGAATATGCCATAAGAGAGGGGGTAAAAGGCTATAAAGCATTGCATCAATGGCATTAAGTCAAGGCACTGCTAATATATCCATTTTTGGATCATCAACAAACTCATAAAGAGGAGGACTCATGCATAATAGTCTTGCTTACAAAGGGTAGAAACTACTTCTCTTATGTAAAAAATAATTAGGCAGCTTGGATCTTAATCTGGCCGTTCATCTTCTTTCTGCTACTGACTACCTGAGCTATTTCACGGTCCTGTGTTTTCTCCACTGGAGGGCACAGTTTGCTAAAAAGAAAATTTGGTAACATCTAATTTCGTCTGTTGAATAGTTTCAGAAAAAGTATGGATGAGAAAGAAGGTTAAAGCTGCTATTAGGAAGACTTTGGAACTTCATTTATCTCTGCTCTCCTTGAAAACCATTATAAAAGATAATCACTAACTGGCTAACAGCCAATTATGCTCCAGTACCATTATCTATAAAGTAAAATTACAAGATGAGGTAAAAACCAGGCACAGTGGCTCATGCCTGTAATCCTAGCACTCTGGGAGTTTGAGGTAGGAGGAATGCTTGAGCTCAGGAGTTTTGAGACCAGCCTGAGCTGGTTTAGTGAGATCCTATCTCCAGTAAAAATAGAAAACATTAGCTGGGAGTGATAGAGCATGCCTGTAGTCCTAGCTACTTGGGAGGGCTAGGCTAGGAGAATCACTTAAGCACAGGAGTTGTTGAGGTTGTTGTGAGCTAAGATGAGCTATACTGACACCACGATACTCCACCCAGGACAACAGAAAGATGAGGTGAAAAGCAAAAAAAGATAAAATAACGTGCTAGAAATGACCCACTTTAAACAGTTACCTAAAGTATACAAAGAAAAATTCTCCTTTTCAACAATAGTACACCTGGCTACTACTGTCCCAATAAGACATCTCCATGAACATGGTGTTGAACCACTCAATTCTTTCACAATGACATAAATCAAATTCTCTGAAAAAAAAGTTTATTTTTACTTTTTGCATAATTATTTTGAAGTTAGGCCAAAATGGGGATGATATTCAGTAATTCATTCAGAGTTTCCTTTTCTTTATAAACCTAATCAAGTTCTAAGAGTGTAGTACAAAATATTTTCAATGTTTAGAAATAAGGATTAGTAAAGGGACACAAATACTTCTAGATAAAGTCTATAAATGTATAATTTTTAGAGAAAGCTTACAAAACAATGGTCTTTTGTTGTTCTAAAAATTGCTTTACGGCTCAGCACCTGTGGCTCAACAGGCTAAGGCACCAGCCACGTACACCTAAGCTGGCGGGTTCTAATCCAGGCGGGGCCAGCCAAACAATAATGGCTACAACCAAAAAATGGCCAGGTGTTGTGGCAGGCGCCTATAGTCCCAGCTACTTGGGAGGCAGAGGCAAGAGACTCGCTGGAGCCCAGGAATTGGAGGTTGCTGTGAGCTGTGATGCCACAGCACTCTATCCAGGGCGACAGCTTGAGGCAATTTCTCAAAAAAATAAAATAAAATAAAATAAAAATAAAATAAAAATTGCTTCAGTATAAAACTACTAGGCTTCAATTTACCAGTAAGTTTTCTAAGCTTTTTACTTATTGGAAAATAACTTTAATAGAAAAACTCTCTATGGCATTTATCTAGGATATGTTTTATTAGGTCATGATATTATAACTTATGCTATGGACTGAATATTCATGTTTCCTACACACCACCTCAATACATATGTTGAAGCTTAAATCCCAATCTGATAGTATTTGGGGGTGGGGCCTTTGGGAGGTTATTAGGTCATTAGGGTGGAATACTCATAGATAGAATTAGTGCCCTAATAATAAGAAACACAAGTATGTGAGAGTACAGTGAAAAGACAACCATCTACAAACCAGGAAGCA
>CAUYRH010071993.1:0-28780 GCA_963574655.1 Perodicticus potto
CTGTCACCCTGGGTAGAGTGCTGTGGCATCACAGCTCACAGCAACCTCTAATTCCTGGGCTCAAGCGAGTCTCCTGCCTCCGCCTCCCAAGTAGCTGGGAGGACAGGCGCCTGCCACAACGCCTGGCCATTTTTTGTTACAGCCGTCATTGTTGTTTGGCGGGCCCAGGCTGGATTCGAACCTGCCAGCTCAGGTGTACGTGGCTGGCACCTTAGCCGCTTGAGCCACAGGCGCCGAGCCTTCTTTTGTTTTTTGAACAGAGTCTCAAGTTGTTGCCCTGGGTAGAGTGCCATGGCTTTGTAGCTCACAGCAACCTCCAACTTGGGCTCAAGCGATCCTCTTGCCTCAATTTTTCTATTTTTAGTAAACACGGGGTCTTGCTTTTGCTAAGACTGGTCTCGGAACTCATGAGCTCAAGCAATCCACCTGCCTTGGCCTCCCAGAGTGCTAGGATTGTAGGTGTGAGCCACTGCGCCCAGAGTTTGTTACTCTTTTTTTCGATCAACATAATTTAAGTATGCCACAGAAGTTTAACTGTAGGTTCAAGTGTGCTGTGAGATTAAAAAGGTAGAAAAACACTGCTAAAATCCATATCCATCAGTGGAGCAATAGCTGGATAAAGCCTGTGCCACCATCCTGTAGTGCTTATTGGGGAGTTATCAGAAGGTGGTTTGCAGGGACTGGTGTGACCTGTGAGACATGGTGTACAATGAGAAAACCAAGATGCAGGTGGATTAGCTAAGCAGGAAGGACACCAGTCATGTCTACAACCCTCAGCAGACAGTCTGCATAATGTCTGTATCTCTGAGTATGAAAATTCCCAGAAGAGGCTCTGGCAGCCCCCAAACTTGGCACCAGTCTCTGAGCCCTCACTGTTTCTTGATTTTTTTTCTTAATGACAGGAATGATAGCACAAATAATTTGTATATTTAAACAAAAAGCTACATAATTTGTAATAAAAAGTATTGTGAGTCCCCCGCCCCAGTAAGTCAAGTTTCTATTTGTTCTGTGACATATAACAATCCATGCTGTAGAAAATAAAGTCAAAAATAAAAATACAGACTTTTTTGTGGTCCCATCTGGTGCTGTGACATGCCAGTGATTGTCCAGACACTATAGTCCAGGTGCCCCCCAGCCATACCTTATGGGCTTCCCCACCCCTCCAGTTCCCTCTTCTGGGAAGCTGCCCCCTTGTAGCTGCATTCTGCCTCCTTAGACCGGGGATAAGGGTGCTCACCTGGAAGGTCAAGGGCCACAGCCCGGTAGCCCCTCTGCGACAGCAGCTGCAATGTGCCCAATTGCTCCCATGTGTGGGAGTTAAAGGCCTTTCCATGGAGTAGCACTACCTCCACCCTGCAGGCATACAGTAGAATGTGTATCCTGGGGATCTGGGGGAACCTCTGTTCTTTCTTTCTAGGCTTGTCCCAGTCCCTGAACACCCTAAGTCAGACTGGGCTCCCACATAGGGACTCCCCTTGGGCCTAGTCCCTCCATTTAGACCCTTGGGTCAGCACCTACCTCTGTGCCTGGTGGAGTGGAAGCACCTCACGGTAAAAGATGGGGGAGTTGCCAGGGGTGAGACCAGTCAGGACTGTGACATTGGGGTCTCCCCAGAGCCAGGAAGTCTGCTCAGGGAAGCTGGGCAGCCCCACATACAGCAGTAGCATGAACAGCAGACTCAAGCCAAGCAGGGCTACTTGGGTCCGGCTCATGGAGGTCTGTATCCCTGTCTGGAGAAGAGGAGAGGGAAAAGAGGCAGGGCTGAGCCCTGACAAGGACCCCTGAACCCCATCCCCAAGCCCCACTCAGAAGCCCCCAGCAGAAGAGTTCCAGCCTTTGCCCCTTCCCTTGCCCTGGGCAAAGGTCTGAGGGTTCACAAACAACTATTTTACACGCCAAGGCATCAGATACTCTGCAAACTTAGGAGGTGTCGCTGAGGTGTTCTCTGGCACACAGCATGCTCAGTGACCATCATCATCAGGCAGCAAAACCCACTTCTGATCATCAAGTGACAGCAGGCCCTGGGCTTGGCTCTTCGAATGCAAGAGCTCACAGATTCACAAAGAACTCTGGGGAGCAGATGGAACTTTAGGTCTCTTTTTTTTTTGTAGAGACAGAATCTCACTTTATTGCCCTTGGTAGAGTTCCATGGTGTCACATAGCTCACAGCAACCTCCAACTCCTGGGCTTAGGCAATTCTCTTGCCTCAGCCTCCCAAGTAGCTGGGACTACAGGCGCCCACCACAACGCTCGGCTATTTTTCTGTTTTGCAGTTCGGCCAAGGCTGGATTTGAATCTGCCTCCTTCGGTATATGGGGCCAGCACCCTACTCGATGAGCCACAGGCGCCGCCCAAGTTTAGGTCTCTTACTGATGAGGAAATGGAGGCTCAGAGAGGTAGCCAGTGGGGGACCTGGGATTTGAACCATGGGCTGGACTCCTAACCACCAAGATACACTTGGGTTGGCAAGGAGGAAAGGGGTAGGTGGCAATGGATGAACTGGAGTCTTGCTGTTGGATAGAGTGGTGAGAACCATCAAGGGGACCTCCCAGCCAGGTGTGGTGGCTCACACCTGTAATCCTAGCTCTCTGGGAGGCTGACACAGGAAGATCCCTTGAGCTTAGGTGTTCAAGACCAGCCTGAGCAAAAGCGAGACCCCCCCTCTACTAAAAATGGAAAAATTAGCCAGATGTTGTGGCGGGTACTTGGGCTGAGGCAGAAGTCTCATTTGAACCCAGGAGTTTGAGGTTGTTGTGAGCTAGGCTGATGCCAGGGCATTCCAGTCTGGGGCAAGAGAGTTAGACTCTGTTTCAAAAAAAAAAAAAAAGAAGGGAGGGGACCTCCCACTGAGTCAGTGTGTTTGAAATTGGTCTTTTTATCTTGACACAGATAATGCCGCTAAAATCAGAATGTGTCTCATAATCATATTATATTTAATGGTGGACCCAAACTGTATTAAGAGGCTTGTGAAGAAGGGCCATGATAGGGGAAATGCTGAAGCCATGAGAGGATGTGGGGCCAGGGAGGAGCATGGTATACCTAGGTATGGAACGGGCAGTCTGGGGCCGGAGAGATGAACACCATCCTCCTGTTCACATTCTATACACACAAAAAGCTTCATCCCAAATGATCTGCTTCATGGATTCTTCAAGGCAGGGGCCTTTGCTAGCCCAGGGGATAGACCTTAGGACTCAGGACTCAAACAAGGCAGACAGCCCTGGCTTTTGAGATTGCTACTTCCCGAACTTGTGTTTTCAGTTTGTCAGTAAAATGAGATAACCTGGTAGCTGTCATCCTAATCCTCCTTGAGATTAAATAATACAGTGGACTTGGCCTTGAGCTGTCCCTGTCACTTCTTGTGCTTTGGGTGGGCACCCCTGCATCACTCCAAGATTCCAGTAAACATGTTTTCTTTTTTGGAGGGGGGCAGAGTCTCACTTTGTTGCCCTTGGTAAAGTGCTGTGGCATCATAGCTCATAGCAACCTCAAATTCTTGGGCTCAGAAGATCCTCTTGACTCAGCCTCCGGGGTAACTGGGACTACAGGCACCTGCCTCATGCCTGGCTATTTTTAGAGACAGGGTCTCCCTCTGGCTCAGGCTGGTCTCAAACTCTTGAGCTCAAGGGATCTGCCCGCCTTGACCTCCCAGAATGCTAGGATTACAGGTACGAGCCACCACACCCGGTCACAAACATGTTTTTAAGTACCAACGAGGTGCCAGGCAGAGAGTTAGAAGCTGGGGACCTGTCTTTGAGCCCACCCACCTCTCTGGGACATTTTGGGGATATTTCCCCAGCCTCCCACACCCCGGTTCTGGGGTCAGGTAGTGTGTGGGCCTCAGTGGCAGCCTCTCGGGTGCTTCTGGAAAGCCAGGAGTGTGGCAAAGGAAGAGCGCACTCCTCTTTTCTTTCAATCCACAGCCTCAGACACATTCCTCAAATTAGGTGTTAGTCCAGGTTCCTACCAGGTGGAGTATCCCCACTGGACCTTTCCTTGTGGTCCCCTTGGGGTGCCCCTGTGTTGCAGCACATATAGCCTATGGCTAGGAGAGTGAGAGTTATAAGAAATACCTGTATAGCTCAATAATGGAACACCTTGGTGGAAAGGTATGGAGAGGAATTTAGCTCTCCTAATAAGCATGAGAGCTCGCGAGATGAGAGCAGTGGTAAATTGGCAGTTTCTACACCTGTGGTGTTGAGAGGCACAAGATCAACCTTATATTAGGCTGGAGGAGAAGGCAGTCAAGGAGCATGCACATTCTATCACAGACTCCTTTATTCTGACTCTGTCTCCTCTCCTGCCTGCTGAACACAAGCACCGTGTCTCCCTGCTGAAGATTACCAAGCTCTGCTAAAGACTAAGATCTATCTTTCTCAGAAGACTGCTTTATTCTAAGACTCACTCTCTCTCTCTCTCCAGCCCTTAGACAGGCACCTAAGAGAAACTGTACCTGAGCAAGGTAACTTAGTGGTCCGTGTCCGGAACCTAGTTAAGCTGGGCCTGAGACCTGGCCAGTCCAGGGCCCAGACAAGTGGTGTCAGAAGTGACATGTGACACCCCTACACCTCTTCTGGGAGGGGCAGAACTTTGGTTATTGCCTTGGTAATCTAGGGTGACAGTGGTACTAGACAGTGGTACTAGACAGAAACAGCAAGCCTGCAGCCATTTACTTAATCTGCTTTACAGATGGGGCTAAGGTAAACTGTGACTTTAGGTTACTGGAATATGTACATTGACAATAACACACAGGTGCATACACTCCCACAAAGACAAGTCTTGTCCCCATACTTCTTTTTTGTACAAGCTATTACTTGCACTGGTCCATGTGCAAACAATCCTTTGTAATAATACTAAGTCACACACACAGTCAAGTATCAGGAAGGCAGACTGGTGGAGACACCTATGCTTTCAAAAACCACACACAGGCCAAGCATGTAATCCCAGCCTGCTTGTAATCCCAGCATTTTGGAAGGCCAAGGTGAGAAGACAGTTTGAGGCCAGGAGTTCAAGACCAGCCTGGACATCATAGCAAAACCCCATCAACTAAAATAAAAAACAAAACCCAGGACTACATATATACCCTCAGAAATACTCAAGTATGGCCATACAACCTTAAGATTACACATTCAGGAAAGACACATGCACCCATAGGGAAACTGACAAACACACACCCCCTCAGAAATGCACGCACAGACATACACACTGTGCGTTACATGTGTTAAAGTTACATGTAGAAATACAGTGGACAGACACAAGCAGGCTAACAGTTTGAGGGACACATCTCCCTTATAATCATGCAGAAACACACACTGTCAGACACCACACAGATACACAAGTGAACAAGCACATACACCCAGACTGCCAAGAACACATGCAGACACTTGCGCACGTATACATACAACACAAAAACACACATGCACTCACATTCGCGGCCCCAGTGCCCCAGTGCTCGCTTCTCCTTCAGGACTCTGCCCCAGGGCACAGGGCAAGGGGCGGGGCAAAACGTCCCCCACTAGAGCAACCTGCCGACCTCTCTCCTCCGGAACACTCACCCAGCCCATCGGGATGACCGGAAGGGCCCCGCCCACGCGGAACCAGCAGCCGAAAAGCGCCCGGACCATGGCCGGGCCCTCGCCCCTTCTGCGGCTGCTCTGGCACTGGGCTGTGGAGAACGACGATACGGAGGCGCGCCTGCGCAGTCCGCAGCCTCAGGCCTGCTACCCAGTTTCGGAGTAGTCCCGGGGGAAGGGGTACTGGAGGCGGCGCCCTAAAGCTCTGAGCCCCGTCCAGATTTTCTGGATTGCTTTTGGCCTAAGGGATAGGGAAGAGCCACCTGGCTTCTTCCCCCTAGAACATTTTCATCCTCGCTCAGTTCTCTGTACAACGGAGTTAAGGATAAGGCCCACAGCAAAGGGTTGTTAAGTATAATACATAAGTATAATACACACTTAAGGTAACCGGTCAAGCCAAGAACAGTGCCCAGGGCAGAGGCCTCCTTGTGTAAATGCCAGATATTGCTATGCAGTAGCATCAGTTCTCAGTCCCACAACTTTCCCCCCATCTGCCACCCCACCCCCAAATGCAGGGTATCTGTGTAGGAGGCCTCCTGGCGTCTTCACGTGTACTCTTGGTACTTATCCTGGTTGGAGATAAATGACCAATGTCACAGGCTTAGCGCTCCGCGAAGTGATTAGCCTAGCAGAGAGAGGCTGTGGGGAGCATATGGGGTTAGCCTTCTTACTGGTGCCCTGCAGAGGTGGGCAACACCCAACTCATTCTGCAGGCAAACAGGCTTGGAGGCGTTGGGAAACGATCAAGTCCACCTGCCTGGACACTAGTGGAGCCTTTCATCAAACCTGTTGGGCCTCTACTCCGCGCCAGGCGCACAACTCTGTGCCAGGCTGACAACTCGGCCAGGAGAATTCTGGCTGGGCGTGAGGGGGATAGGGTCAAGAGGGAGCAACAGGGGTATGATCCCGTAGGAACCTTCCTCCTCAAGCTACGCCATATCCCTGTGGGGCAGGCCGTTGGCGGTTTCAGGACCGCGCAGGGCTTGGGGAAACTGAGGCCAATGTAGAACTAGGAGGTTTAGCCGAAGGAGTCAGCGGCAGCTCGTGGCCACAAGAGGGCACCCGGAAACACGGCCTAGCCCCCGCCCCCGTCTCCGCCCTGGAGCTGGACTCTTTCCTGTTTCCCTCCCAGGCCTCGGTCCACGCCAGCCTTCGCCTGCCTCTGTTCTGCGCGGGTCCTCGCGGCTTCTCAGGTACCCGCCCAGCGCTCTCGACCCCTCTCTTTTTCTCTCCAGTCAAAAGCCACCCACATCTACCCCAAATCTTGACATCTCGAATCTCCAGATCCCCTCCTTTGGAGCTGCCCTCCCTCCCCCACGGCTGTACGCCCGTTCAGACCTGCCAGGCCCGAACCTTGGTCAGAGGAAGGGAGAGTGCTATATCGGTGGCGGCGCTCGGGACTGTGTTTTGGATCCCGGTGGGCAGCGCTAAACACCCCGCATCTCTGGCAGGCCAGAACTCCAAAGCCCTTCCCCACTGGGCGCTTTGGTTTCCTCTGAAAATGGGCTTTTTACCTCAACCTGGGCTCCCTCGGGCCTATGGTGCCAACTCACTACAGTGCGTTGGAGAAGATGAGGCTGGTCAGTAAAAAAGTCAGGTACTTACCGTTGACTGAGCATTTACTATGTGCTAGGCATGCACATGCGCGGTCTCGTTTAATCCATCAGCCACCTGGAGCTAGTACTATTATCCCCATTTGTAGAAAAGGATAATATGGATGAGACCAATAATCGCAATGGGAGCCCCACGTTTTGAGTTCTTATCATGAGCAGGCTTCATCATTTTTTTAAAGGTGCCCTGGGTAGGCGCCTGTGGCTCAAAGGAGTAGGGCACCAACCCCATATGCCAGAGGTGGTGGGTTCAAACCCAGCCCCGGTCAAAAACTGCAAATAAAATAAAGGCGCCCTGGGTAGAGTGCCATGGCGTCATAACTCACAGCAACCTCAAACTACTGGGTTCAAGTTATTTTCCTGCCTCAGCCTCCTGAGTAGCTGGAACTATAGGTGCCCACCACAACTCTCAGCTAGTTTTTCTGTTTTTATTAGAGACGGAATTCCCTCTTGTCTTGCTCAGGCTGGTCTGGAACTCCTAAGCTCAAGTGATCCACCTACCTCGACCTCCCAGAGTGCTAGGATTATAGGTGTGAGCCACTGCGCCTGGCCTCACTGTTTTTTTTTTTCTTAAACTCTTAATTAAATTCCTAATTCTTGAGGTAGGGTTTATTGTTCCCATATTACAGATGAAGAAGCTGATGTCCAAGGTTATACAATTGAGTGGCAGAGGCAGAAATAACACCCATGTCTTCTTGACCCCAAAGGACGTCCCTAGAGGCCTCCTGGAGGCCTCCTTGATGTTCCCTACCCCCTCTCTGTGGCAGCCTCCTTGCTTCACCTGGGCAGGATGTTCTATGGTCCCTTATCAGCCTGGCTTTGAACCATAGGCACTCCACCAGCCACGGCAGCAGGTATGGCGGCAGGCATGGAGCAGAGCGAGGGCACCATCCAGGTGCAAGGCCAGAGTCTCTTCTTCCGAGAGGCACGGCCGGGCAGTGGGCAGGCTCGATTCTCTGTGCTGTTTTTGCATGGTATCCGCTTCTCCTCCGAGACCTGGCAGAACCTGGGTACACTGCACAGGCTGGCCCAGGCTGGCTACCGGGCTGTGGCCATTGACCTACCAGGTACTTCAGGGGCAGACTTCTGGGCAGGGGTTGGGGCGCTTGGGAGGATATAGCCAGGCTGGGCCCAGAGCTTCTCCAGTCTTGATCCTGATGTGGTCTGGACACTGCCCAGCTGCTCCTCGCTGTAACCAGGCAGTGTTTCAGTGTCTCTGAGCCTGTTTCCTCAACTATAAAGGAAGATAACCACACTCATGTTTGGGGCAAGCTCTAGTAAGAATGGAATGAGATTATCCAATGAGTGGGAGTTAAGTAGCTAGTACCTGATACATAGTAATTGATGACTAGCCAATTGGAAGTAAAATATTTTCACTGAGCTCTAACCACAGGTTGTTGGAGCTCTGAGTAGTGAGACCTAAGTCTCCTAGAGGCAGGGACTGGTTGGTAGCCAGGCCCCAGGTTGTGATTCCACATGCAAATCCCTGATCTGGTCTCTGGGGGATATAAGGGCAGCCCTCAGACCACCTGTTATAATAACTAGGACTGCCTGTTACAACAAGGACTGTTGGGTCCCAGCTGTTGGTGGAAGGGACAGGGCAGCATGGTTGATGTGAACCATTCACTGGCCAGACTGGTATGGTTTCAGGGCCCAAGGGCAGGCCTCCAGCTTGGGCAGGACTGGTTATGACAGTGGGTTGGGCTGAACTTTAGGGTAAAGGTCTTGAGCTAATCTTGTTGATGAAGGTGGGGGGTGGGTATCAGTGTAGAACCAGGCCCTTAGCCACTGTCCTTGAGAAACCTACCCTGTGCTGATCCAGGGCCAGATGCCTTTAAATCACAGCAATCTTAACTGGCAGATAATTTTGTTATTCCCTTTTAACCAATGGGGAAACTGAGTAGTGGAGAGAGGGCTGGGAGGGTACTTACCCACATAGACAGTAAATGGAAAATTGGGACTTGGCTCCAACCCTGTTGGATGTCAGAACCTGATTCTTTCCAGGATACTGTTACTAATGGGAGAGATGGGCACAAATATGGAAAGAAATGGCTCATGCTTGCCACAATATGATAAATCTAGGCTGCTGTAGGAATAAACCTGGGCATACTGGGTGTTACAGGAGGGCTTCCTGGAGGAAGAGATCTTCTCTCCTTTGTTTTCCCATTGTCTGCCCTTATCATGTCTCTCCTACACCTGAATCCTTGCAGGTCTGGGGCGCTCCAAGGAAGCAACAGCCCCTGCTCCTATTGGGGAGCTGGTCCCTGGCAGCTTCCTGGCAGCTGTGGTAGATGCCTTGGAGCTAGGCCCCCCGGTTGTGATCAGTCCGTCGTTGAGTGGCATGTACTCCCTGCCCTTCCTCACGGCCCCTGGCTCCCAGCTCCGGGGCTATGTACCTGTGGCCCCCATCTGCACTGATAAAATCAATGCTGCTGACTATGCCAGTGTGAAGGTACCCCTGTATGGGAAGCTGATATGCCCCTGATGGGGTGTCTATTTCTGAGCCTTCCTCATCTGGGGGGCTGGGTAACGGTGTCTTCTGAGAGGAGCTCACCACCAAGCTCCACCCTTGGGTTTACTTAATAGATTATTGTGCCAAGCCCTGTGCTAAACTGTGTGTTGGGGCAGATACCAATCTAGGCCCATACCCACTGGGCCAGCTTGTCTCTCTCCCTCATTTGAAGTGGGCTCAGGGAGAGACTGAAGTGGTGGGGAGGGCTGGAGCTGGCCTCCAGGAGAATGGGGCTAGTGTGACCAATTGCTGTTGATTCTGCCCTCCTTTTTCTCAGACTCCAGCTTTGATTGTATATGGAGACCAGGACCCCATGGGTCAAACCAGCTTCGAGCACCTGAAGCAGCTGCCTAACCACCGGGTGCTCATCATGAAGGGGGCAGGGCACCCCTGTTACCTGGACAAACCTGAGGAGTGGCATGCAGGGCTGCTGGACTTCCTGCAGGGGCTAGCATGAGGCCCAGCCTTGCTGATGGGGGTGGGCTGCCTTCCTGCCTTGAGATTTCTCTCTCTCTCCTCTCTATGGGCTTTGGTTCATCCTGCACATGCAACAGGTGTGTCTGTCTATATGTCTTTTCGGGTTTTTTCTCTTGGAGTGACAGACTGATGAGGTAAAATCAGGAGGAAAAACTCAGGAATCAAGGGATATAATCTGGTGGACAGTAATCCATAAGATGAGCTTCTCTTCTAGGCTTTCACTCCTTCCTCTGCTCTGTCCAGCCTTCCCCTCCCAATCCCTCCTCCAACTGCCCTGCAAGTCAGTCATTCATCCTATACACGTCCCAACCTCTTTTAGGCCACAGATGTATACATGCACATATGCATGCTTATGTGTTTAGAAGTTGCCTATGTTCCCAAATATGACCCTTCCCTCGGAAGCAACTGCATAGGTGCATTTAATTCTGGACTGACCTGCACATTCTCATATCCACCTCTAATCATGTAGCACATCACTGGCTGGGAAGGTGGGGACCACATGGACCAGCCCTTATAGGAGACCCTTTTGCCAAGCTTAGGGTGTGGCCAGCCCTGGATTCTACTCAGTCACAAGTTGCAGGTGGCCCCAGCCCAGAAATGCCCCACAGAAGGAAAGGGCCACCTCTCTGCCTTTCAGTTCTTGCTTTTCTCCTTCTTCCTGGGTGCTCCACACCTCCCCAGGGTAAGCCTGGATCTTCCCAGCCAAGCTTGTTTTCTGCTGTGAGGTTTGGGGATGGGGGTGGGGAGACAGAGAATGGAGGTCGGTGAAATAAAGTGATGCAATTAGACCCTTCAGGCTTTGCTGTTTTCAGAGCGCCGCCCCTCCCCCACCCCTTGGGAACCACAGTGTGCCCCTCCCCCACCCCTTGGGACCACAGTGTGCCCCTCCCCCACCCTGGCGGGACCAGATGGTCCCCCTGCCCTTTGTCCACCAGGCCAGATGGAAAGGAAGGGAGACTGGATTCCCCTCCCCACCCACACACACACACACAGGTGCCAAGAGACTCAGTTGTGGGGGGAGGTGGAGGTCAGTGGGACCAGGCTGAGCCGATTACCGAGGGGGGTAAAAATATTCGCTCCCCAGGGGGCGGGGGCCCGGAGGACTTGGGTACAGCTCAGCTCCTGCCCCCACTCATCCTTTCCCTAGTAAAGGACTCAACGGCGCTGGTCCTTTGCAACCCTAGCCCCAAACGGAATTCTGGGGGTAGATTTGGGGGAATCACGGGGTACACGAGGGCCACACGGCTCTCAGGCCCCTCCTCCAGCTGGTCAGATTTAACTTGTCCTACGCCGACAAGGGCCGGGCAGCACCAAGCTGTGGGCGGCTGAGGGGCACGGGTCTGGGTGGGCGAAAGCCTGAGTGCAGGATGGTACAGAAGCGAGGAGAGCGGGGAGCTGGGCGGGGCAGAGGGTCGAAGCCCAAGCTCTAAGCTCCAAGAGACCCGGGCCAGGAGCGAGGCGGATTCGGGCGGCGCAAGGCCGAGATGGGGGTGCAGGGGGCTCGGCAGAGGCACCGGGCGGGCCGGGCTGGGCCGGAAGACCTGGCCTGGCGGGAGAGGGGCGGCGCGGGAAAGAGCGTGGCTAGGGCCTGCGTGTCAGGCCGGACACCCTGCCCCCCAATCCCAGGGACCCTGGGAGCTACAGGGGAAGGGTCTCCCGAGCTCTCCCGGAAGCGACCGCCGCTCGGGGCGTACCGCGGCGCGCGGGGCGGGGCGGGCGGCTGCGGCACTGGGGCTGCTGGGGCGGGCCCGGCGCGCTGTAATCGGATCCGGGGAGGGGGCGGGGAGGGGCCGGGCCGGGCGGGCCGGGGGGTGGGGGGGGGCGCGGAGCCGGGCTCCGGGCCGGCCGGGCTCCGCGCCTGTCAAACCCCTCATTGTTCGCAGCTGATGTCACTCGCAGTTGTGAGCGGCCGCCTCTCCCGGGGACAATGTGGGACTAAGCGGCCCAGCCGCTGTGCCGCCGCTGCCGCCGCCGCCGCCTCAGCCGCAGAACAACCCTAGCGAGGTAGGGCGCGGGCCGGGCGGGGCACGGCGGGCCGCGAAGTTTGGGGGTTCTCTCAGGGGTGGAGAGTCCGCGCACGGATCCACGGGCTGGGGTCCCGGGTTTAGGGGACTGGGAGACTGTGAGGAACATGTTCCCTGTCCTGCTGAGGCCTGCACAGGTTGGGGGCGCTGGTCTGCCAGAGGAGTCCCAGCACCAGGGAGGGGCTTTGTGGACCTTAGATCCCAGATTTGAGGCCCCCATCCCACTCATTGTTTCTTTCTTTTGGGCCTGCTCTTCCCTTGACCTCCTGCCCTGGGTTCTGGTTCTGTTCCCTCTCTACGCTCTGTCTGCCATTCTCCTGCAGCTCTTGGCTGGGCACACACCCCTTCCCATTCTCTGCAGTCTTTGGGGGAGCCAGACACAGACCTCCAGGCCATGGGTATATGGAGATGACAGTTGGGGGCTCAGAGTGATCCCTCTTGCTTCTCAGCCTTTCGTCTTGGACCTAGCTTGTTGGCAGGAGTCCTGGGGGCTGGGGGGTCGTGGACTTTGCTACTCACTTCAACCTAGCCCTCTTGACTGCCTGGCTAGGAGAGGGTGGTGCTGGCCTCCTCACTCCCCTATCCTTGGTCCGCCATCTTGAGACCTGTGGCACCCAGTGCCCCACCCGGCCCCACCATCCAGGAGAGTGGTCTTGAAGGTGATGCACCCAGGGCCAGTTGCATTCCCTCCTCCCAGAATGTAGAGCTCTGGGTCCCCACCAAGCCCAGGATGATCACCATCATGCTAGACCAATAGGGCATATGTCCCTAGGGGCCTTCCTTCTCCCACAAAGAGATCTTAGACACCATTGACTCCCCAGGAGCTGAACTCCAGCCCTCACTGTTCCTTGAGGTCACCCTTGTTGCTTCAGGGTCAGTACTCAAGACCCTGTTCTTTCCTTATCTGAAAATCCCCTAATGCTTCCAAGTTCTAGAACCCCTTTAATCTCTAAGGTGTCCCCATCCCAGCCCCCACCCTCTTGCCTTCATCAGCATGCAAGCTGAGGCAGCCCAAACACAAGGGGATTGTTCTCCTTGCATGCTCAGGGTGGGGGGCAGGGAGCAGGCAGCCCACACACCCTGGCAGGCCCAGGCCATAGGGAGGCTGGCTTGCCCCACCCTGTGTCCCCAGACAGGCTCTGTCCACCCTTCCTTTGCCCCATCACTGCTCCCCTTCCATCCTCTATCACCATTGCCCAGTGGTGCTGACCCTTGAGGAAACAGATTTGAGCTGCACAGGTAGTGGATTCTTCCAGCTCTGCCACTTGCCTCTCACATAGCCTTACAAACAATCCCTTTCCTTTCTGGGCCTCAGGTTTCTCTCTTGATTGGTGAAGCTCTTCCAGTGGTGACAGGCTGAGCCTGACTCAACTCTGTGAAACTATCCCTCCCCCAGCTCTTCTTCTAGTCCCCCTTTGCCATGGGGAGACCCACTCTGGTCTTCCAGAAATTCCAAAGCACAGCCTAAATCCCCCACCCTAGTAACATCTATGGAGAGTCCCTAGATCTGGAAATACAGCGGGAGCAGGGGCTGGGGATGCTAAGGAACGAGTTAGGAATCTGATCCAGGCAGGTCCTGGCTCTGTCCATGTGGCTGGGCCCTCATGCTTTGAGTCTTCTCGCCCTACTCTCATTACTTCCTGCACCCAGGGCCTGTGAGCCCTAACTCTTCTCCCTGCACACTGACCCTGGTCCTGTCTTAATTTTCTATTTATCTGGAGCTCTTGTTTAGTGGAAATACAGTCTCAGAAATGCCCACTGGGATTCCCTTAAGTTGCAGTCCTATGTCTGGGGGCCACATAGGCCTGAGTGGTTATATCTGACTTGGAAGGCTGGGCAGGGCTTCACAGAGGAGGTGGCCTTCGAGGAGGATTTTGATAGAGAGTGGGGAGGAGGGGCATTTTGAATTGGGATCAGCCTAGGCAAAGGCTCAGAGGTCTAGAGTCGCTAGGCGTGTCCTGCAGCCTGATGGGTGTGGAGGATGAGGTGGAGATGAGACGGGAGAAGTTAGTAGGGGCCAGATCCTGAAGGGCCTGATTGCCTGTCCATGGATATCAGGCATTATTCCTTGGGCATTGGGGAGCCATGGGTGGTTGCTGAGCAGTAGAGTAAGCATACAGTCTTCAGCATGGAGAATAGAAGCTAGGAATCTTTATTAGGTGAAATGGTGAGGGGAGGTTATGGCCTTTCATCTGGATCACAGTCTGGGACTGGGTCTGCCTTGATTTCCATTGGCTATGAAGACTCTTGGGGAACTGCCTATGATGCTGTAAGAAGGCTGTAACATTTCTGGCATCTGCCAGCTTGTCAGAGCTCCCCCTCCCTGCCTGAGGTTTATGAAATAGACCTAAATCAAGAAACTTGAGGCTAGAGCTTGTGGACCCCAGGATATGCCCCTGGAGACTTCTTATTCCCTTTCTACCCCCAAACTGGGTGTGATTGGCCATCCTGGGAGGCTAGAGGGCTAAGAGGCCAGGCATATGTGTCTGAGCATGCTGTGGCAGTTCTTGGCAGGCCTACCTAATCAGGAAGGTTGAGCATCCCCAGAGAATGGGCAGGGAAATCAGGAGCCCTCAATACTGATCACCCCAGGCCCAGTGCCCACCTCCCTGCCACACCCTCCCTTGGTCAATGCTCTGAGTTATTCCCTAGCATCACTGGGTGTGGCTAGCATGGCTGCTGTGGGAGTGGGAATAGGAGAAGGAGGCTGCTAGGTTGGAAGCTGGGGATGTTGGGGTATGTGAGATACAGAATGAAGCTAGAGACTAGACCCCTGCCCCTCCCTAGTCCAGGTGGGTCCACGAGCCCTAGCTGGTCCAGACACTGATCAGAAGAGCCAAGGGAATCCCCCAAGGGGTGGGCCAGTCTACTTGAGTTGCCTGGCCCCAGGAGCCCTCCCCATGCCTGGATTGTTCTTGCTCCAGAACAAAGCCAGGGTGGACACTTGATCCTCGCATGTGGGGGGAGCTGGCTAAGCCCCTGGCCCTTTGATTGGGCAGCTGTCATGGAAGAAAGACAGCTGGGGGGGAGGGGCAGGATGAGGGCAGCCACCATCGCTTACACAGCTGTCACCCCCCACCCCTGTCCCCTCCAGCTATAGTGGCAGAAAGCCAGAGATAGGAGTGGGTACCAGGTCTGGGGAGGGGGTCCAGGGAGCAGGAGGGAATGCCTGAGGTCAGAGGCCTGGTCTGAGCTAGGTATGTTCTGCCAGGGAGCCTTGCTGACCAGAGGGGGCTGGGTACTCTCAGAGGTGAGCTGGAGGTCAATGTGGCATGATGTGTGTCTACCACGTGGGTGGCCTGGCAGAGACCCAGCGCCCACCCGACTGGGGCAACAAATAACTCCCTAGAGCCCCAGTGAGGGCAGGGGGAGACAGTAATGCCTAATGGAGCTACTTCTTCTTCAGGCCCTAGGAGAATAATTTGAAGGATGGGGATCAGAATCCTGGTTCTCTTCTAAAGATTGGAAAGACCTTGAGTGTATCTCAGAACAGGAAGGGCATAGAGAGACCAGCAATTCTCCCCTGACCCTTAGCCCACAGATATAACATAGGTAGGTAAACCAAGGCCAAGATCCAGGTCAGGTGAGGGCCTGGCCAAGGTCACCCATTGGATTTTGGGCAGTAGTTCTCTCCTGCAGACCCAGGCAACATTTTCATGGCAGAAACTCTGGTTCTGGCCATGTTCCAGCCCTCCTGCCTCATTTTTTTCTGGAGCCACTAAAGGTGATGTGGAGATAGCATAGGGACAATGTCTGGTCTTGTGTTTGGTTACTACTCAAATGGGGTCCTTGAGGCCCAGAAAATTTTGGAGTTTAAAATTGAGGCCCTAGATAGGCTGTTAGTCCTTCCCAAACAGGACCATGTCTACTGACCAGGCAGGGGTCTCAGAGACTGCTAAATCCCTGTCTTCGCCAAGGAAGAGTCCATCTTCTAGGAAGAGGACTAACAGACTAACAGGAGCAGCCTGAAAGGGAAGGCAGATGAGGCCTAGGACAGCCCTGCACTAGTTGGCAGGACCCTGCCAGTCACACCGTGCCCCACCTCTCTGTGACCTTGGGCATGTTATAGACCCTCTTTAGGCATCAAGTTCCCCTTCTGTGCAGTGAGTTCATCTGCTCAGCTAACCACTGTATTCTGACCACCTTCTCTGGCTGGTTCTGGACTGAGCACTGAGGACATAAGAAAAAGGTGGCAGTCCTGGCTCCTGCTCTCAGGGGTTCCTGGGCTTGGTTGTCCAGAGAGACAGAAACCAAGCACGTCATCACAAATGCTTTGATGGGGGAAGTGCAGGCAGCTAGGGGAATGTCTAGCAAGGGCAGCCAGCATGAGGCTGGCCAGAGGATGCTCAGAGAGCACAGTTGCCACATCCACTGCTGATCTCCAACCTCTGGAGAGGCTATGGCAGAACTCAAATGGAAGGAGGAGCAGGTGCCTGGGGAGGTGCCCAGGGGACCATTAGATAGATGAGGGAATGGAGATCTCATACCATATGGTGGCTTGCTCAGGCTTCTGAGAAAGAGTCAGACTGGGATCCCCTTCCCACTCCATGTTGAAACCTTGGCTAGCAAGGAGAATTTAGAAGAGAGCATTAGACAGAGCTCCATGCCCTTGACCATTATGTCAGGATGGGGCAGGGACTGAGAAGGAAGGTGTCCAGAGGCGTTGCAAATGCTCCAAGCCCAGCACACTCATCCTTTGCCCCAACACTCTCCTGGGCAAAAGGAATTTGCAGAGTTAGGGGTTGGTCTTGGCCCGCGTTTAGCACCAGTTTGTTCTCCCTGTGTTCCCCAGTTTCTAGTCCCCCAGTGAGTTCCCCATCAAGGCTGAGCCTTTGCAGGAGACAGCCACTGAAGGAAGGGATTTCCAAGCAGGATTAAGGTTCAGGATTAAGTCAGGACATGAAAAGGGGTCGGGTGGGGAGGGCTGGCGGCTGAGCTAATCCCAGCAGCTAATCTCAGGCTCCACCTTCCTTCATCAGTTAATGGCTTTGACATTCCTACAGCCCACCAAATCCCTTTCTTACCCATCACCCAATTCTAAGAAGGGGTATTCCCTTCATTTTATAAGTGAAGGAATTGAGACTCAGAGTCTAAGTGACTTGTTTCTGGTACAATAGAAAGTGTTCCAGGCTGGGAATGTGGTCAGTTGGACACTTCTTACCTCCTGTTCCCAGGACATTCTCAGCATATAAGAGAGACTGGAAACCACTGTGCAGACTACTGGTCCCCTGACACTGCATTCCCCCACCCACCCCCAGCCCAGTAGTAATTGAATCCTGCCCAGAGCTATCTGCAGGGATCCTCTGCTCTAGTGACCTATAGTAGATGGGGCCTGTGGTGGAGGAGCTCCCAATACTCAACACATGTCTTTGCCAGGCTTGGGGAAGGCAAGGAGTTGGAGGTCCCCTCCTAAAACCTTACTAATTTTGTGGCCACTCTCCCTTCAAGACCTCCCATGGCTGCTCCAGCTTCCTTTCTAGCTGCTTCTCCACTCTGTAGCTAGGGGCAGTCTGGGCCCCTGGACTTGAGTACCTCTTGTTTGGAGTAATCTTTCAACGGTAACTCCACCTTTAAGGCTCAAACCACAGAGGTCTCTCCTAAGAGGCTAGGGAGGAGGCTTTCCTTTCTGGACTCTTATAGTTCTCTTTGTTAATTTTTTCTTTTAATGTAACATAAGAGAAGGATACTCATGGGGCCTAGTTACCTACCATTTTAATTCTCATTAACTTTGAGAATAGGGATCTGAGTTCCCTTTTATAGATGAGGAGGCTGAGACTCAGAGAGTTACATGATCTTTCCAGATAACACAGCCTAGTGAGACATACACAAGCACATTAGTCAGAGGAACATTTGGAGCTCATGGTCCATGTAAAAGCAGAGGCAGAATGAACTGGGCTTTTCTCTGACCCCCTTTTCACTGTTTCAAACAGAGCTGGTCAGGCCACAGCGTGGACACACTCTCAGGTCACTGTGGCCCCAGCCCCGTCTGACAGAATGAGTGGCTCAGATGCGGGGCTGGAGGAGGAACCAGAGCTCAGCATCACTCTCACACTACGGATGCTGATGCATGGGAAGGTGAGTGGGAAGGGGGTTCTTTCAGGGCTTGGGAGGGGGTGGAAGGCATGGAAGGCAGGGCAAGTTAAGTCTGGGCCATTATGAGTGTCACCAAGTGTCCTGTCTTTTGTGCAGCCCCTGCCTAGGTTGGGGGGCCAGGCCTGGGGCACTGGTGCTCATCTGACTACTTTCGTCTTATTTGCAGGAGGTGGGCAGCATAATTGGGAAGGTAGGTGCCAGTTATGCTCTGTATGTTCCCTTCCACTTGAGATCTTAATCCAGGTGATGGCTGCTCAGGTTAAGAGAGATTTTCTGTTTTGTCTTCTACAGAAGGGTGAGACTGTGAAGCGAATCCGGGAACAGGTGAGGATGGAGTGTGGGGGAGGAGCCCAGGGCACCTGATATGGAGGGGAGATCTTTGCCCCTACCTTCTCCTTGAACCCCTCCACCTGGGCTGACCAGTGACTCCCCCACAGAGAGGTGGTTTCCAGCTTTGGCTGGGGCCTGGTAAGTAGGGTAGGCAGACAGGTTTCTGAAGAGGGAGCCCACTGCCTGGTGCTCATTCTCTACCTGCAGAGTAGTGCCCGGATCACCATCTCTGAGGGCTCCTGCCCCGAGCGCATCACCACCATCACTGGGTCTACAGCAGCTGTCTTCCATGCAGTCTCCATGATTGCTTTCAAGCTGGATGAGGTCTGTGGCTGGCCAGGGTGGGAGACCTTGAGTGGTTCCCTGGGAGGAATATGACTCTAACTCCAGATATCGGCTATAGTAGGAGGGAAGGTCAAGCCCAGGGCAGTGTTCCCTCAGGGTAGGACTGAGGAAGGGGTTCTTCCCTCATCCCTTAGCAGGAAGGTGCTCGAGGAGGGGTGAGGGTGTGTACAGCCAACCTGCCATCTCCTTGCTCCAGGACCTTTGTGCTGCTCCTGCAAATGGTGGGAATGTCTCCAGGCCACCAGTGACCCTGCGCCTTGTCATCCCTGCTAGCCAGTGTGGCTCACTGATCGGGAAGGCTGGCACCAAGATCAAGGAGATCCGAGAGGTGAGGGGAGAGGGATACCACCCACAGGGAGCCTCTCCCTCCAGCAATGAGAAGGGAACTGGGCTTCCTACCTGCTAGGAACCTCTGAGCCTGGGTAGGTTTTCTCTGGGCCAGGGGAGCACCCAGAAGTGGCCCCTGTTCTCTGTTTACAGACTACAGGTGCCCAGGTACAAGTGGCAGGGGACCTGCTCCCTAACTCCACAGAACGCGCTGTTACAGTGTCTGGGGTGCCTGATGCCATCATCCTGTGTGTGCGCCAGATCTGTGCTGTTATCCTGGAGGTACTGCTCTGGGGCAGGAAGTGGGAGGTGCAGGAGATGGGCCCTGATCTTGCCTTGAGAGGCACCCCAGACCTTATGCATGCAACACCAGGTGGGCCAGGGTGGGGCTGCAGGGATGCATTTACCTGCGGGTCATGAGGGCCTTGAGGCTATGGGCACTTGGGGAGGTTAGTGGGCCAGAGAGAATCCTGATGGACCCTCTCCATTTATGTCTTCTAGTCCCCACCCAAAGGAGCCACTATCCCATACCATCCCAGCCTTTCCCTAGGTACAGTCCTTCTCTCTGCCAACCAGGTGAGGGGAACAGTGGGAATGGTGGGAAATATTCCTGGTGATGGAGGAGGGCATGGAAGAAGGAATTGGGGGCCTATGGAGGGGAGAAGGAATGACTTTGGCTGAACTTTCCTGAACTGTCACAGTAAATCCCTTTTCACTTATTTTATCCCTACAGGGCTTCTCTGTCCAGGGTCAGTACGGGGCTGTATCCCCAGCTGAGGTGAGTGACTTACAGTACAAAGTACCCCTTCTCAAACCAAGGCTCCTCTACCCTCTGACCCTTTTTCTTTGGCACAGGTCACCAAGCTCCAGCAGCTCTCAGGCCATGCAGTTCCTTTTGCCTCTCCCAGTGTGGTGCCAGGTAAGCAGCTTCTAAAGGAGGAGGCAAGGCAGATTCCAAAAGGGCATTCCCACTCCCTTCCCTGGGGAATGGAAATGGGGAAGTGGGAAAGGCTCAGAATCGCACTCCATTCTTCTTCTCCCCAGCAGGACTGGATCCTGGCACACAGACCAGCTCGCAGGAGTTCTTGGTTCCCAATGATGTGAGCAGGGAATAGAGTAGCTGGAGGGTGGGTAGTGGGCTCAGTGGTCTGGACCTTGCCCAGGGTTTGAATTCTGCCTCCCCCTAGCTGATTGGCTGTGTGATTGGGCGCCAAGGCAGCAAGATCAGTGAGATCCGGCAGATGTCAGGGGCACATATCAAGATTGGGAACCAAGCGGAAGGTGCTGGTGAGAGGCACGTGACCATCACTGGTTCTCCAGTCTCCATTGCCCTGGCCCAGTACCTCATCACTGCCTGGTAAGCATGATGTGGGTGGTGGGGATTGAATAGGTCATAGGGCTCATGTGTCCAGGAAAGGCAGAGGTGGGTGGGGAGATCTGACCTTCTTTCTTTCTTTGGGCCTATCCTCTGACTCCCTTAACCTCCCCATGGCTTTTTCCCTCTATACCAGCGGTTCTCAACCCACAGGAACTGTATTAAAGGGCCGCAGCATTAGAAAGGTTGAGAACCACTGCTCTATACCAATCCCTCATGTCCTATTTTCCCATTGCTGTCTTTTTGGCCTCCCTGTATCTTCCCTCACCCCGTACAGTATCTGCTTGTCCTTTTCCTCCATCCTCATCTTTCCCCCAAACATACCACCCCATGACATTGTCTTTTCTTCAGTTCTCTCCTGTCTTTCATCTGATTTCCTGCCCTATATCTGCCCCCATGGCACCACTCTCACTTCTGCTTTTCCCTTCATCTTCCCTCTCTCCAGTCTAGAGACGGCCAAGTCTACCTCTGGGGGTACGCCCGGTTCGGCCCCCGCAGACCTGCCCGCCCCCTTCTCGCCGCCCCTGACAGCCCTGCCCACAGCTCCCCCAGGTCTGCTGGGCACACCCTATGCCATCTCCCTCTCCAACTTCATCGGCCTCAAGCCCATGCCCTTCTTGGCTCTACCACCTGCCTCCCCAGGGCCACCTCCGGGCTTGGCAGCCTACACTGCCAAGATGGCAGCGGCCAATGGGAGCAAGAAGTCTGAGCGGCAGAAATTCTCCCCCTACTGAGACTGGCTGAGGCACAGGCAGGGGCAGGCAGGACCGCTGGCAGCGAGCCACCTCTGCGCCCTACCCACCCAAGGAGACTCCAGCCTGGGGTCCCAAGCGCCGCTAATGCCCAGACGCATGGATGCACCCCTTACCCTGCCTTGGTCTATGGCAGGTGCTCCTCTTGGAGTGGTGGCAGTTTCTGGCCCAAAGTTCTCAGAGCCACAGCAGCCCCAGGGCAGGGGACCCCACACCCTTGGCTCTGTGCTTGGAGATAGGGAGCAGCCTGGGACCTCCCTAGTGATCCCACCATGGGGGAATACCACTCATGCATTCCCCATCCCTAGGGCTTCCTGGCCCATGTGGGAGTCAGGGAGGAGGGTTGGGGGTGGCTGGGGCCATGCTTTTCTCCCCACCACCTGCAGATTCCTGCTGCTTCCACTGATACCCTTTTGACTGGAATGGACTGGCTGGGCTTGTCAGGGGGCACTGTTGGGTAGCTGGGGGAGAAGCATGGGGGCAGGGGTCCGGTTCTCAGCAGCAGACACTCTGTACAGTTTTTTCAATCCCCGTTTTTGAATAAATACTCTCAGCGACCAGGAAGTGAAATACTGGTATCGGGGGTAGCAAAACCTCCAGAAAATGGGAGCAGCTGGGCCTAGAGGACCCCCATCTATGAATCCACCAACCACAACTGGGCCTCAGCCCCTTTTATATATCAGTTCTCAGGCGTCAGGGCCCTTTGCAGGTTGTCATCCAACCTCCTGCTTCTAGCACCATACTGATCTAGTTGTTTTCTGGGCATTTTAGAAGCAGATAGATGAGTTTCAGTAGCTTTGTCCAGCTTCTGGTTGGTACAGATGCCAGAGAAGTCCTTTGGAGTCTTTCCACTGGTTCCTCCTTCTGTGGTTGTAACCCAGACCCTGCCCTGCTTGGACCATCTCTTTGTGAGCCTTTAGGGTCCTCTGTGACCTTGCCCACTTTCTCTCTTCCCTTGGCCTAAGTAGCATCCATGAGTTTCACAAACCATCTATGATGGGAGGGCCCATTAGAGATGATGCAGTGTACAGACAGGAAAACTGAGGCCTTAAGGAAGGGTAAATCTATGCACAAGGCCATACTATGTTGAGCCCAGAACCCAGGATTCCTGGCTCTCAGAAGTCTCTGGGCCTCACCAGGCTGCAGGCACCCTTTCTCGTGTTCCAGAGCCAGAAGCCCTGGCAGGCACCTGTTGCCTCTGTTCAGGGGGCTGGATGGGCTCCGCCTCTGATACCGCCTACTTTCTCAAGCTCATGAAGGAGAAAGGGTGGCTCTCAGGTGGCCCTGGGCATATTCAGGCTCTGCCCTCCTGCCAACTCTGCGGCCTGTTCTGGTGCCCCAGAAGGGCCTAACGCAAGGCCGTCTGGGGGTCCCTGGAGGCACTGCAAGAGTGCCCGTGGGTGCCAGGCCTGCGGAGTACAAACCCATGGGGACCTAGGCATTGCGCGGCGGGTGAGGCGGCCCAGAGTCAAGCGAACAGGGCGCTGCAGCAGGCCATACAGGAAGGGGTGAGCCGCAAAGGCCGAATAGGCTACCCAGGTGACAGCTGCCTCTGCCTCTGCGGCCCGCGCTGCCGGCGCCAGGCACGCGCAGCCATAGGGCAGCCAGCAGGCTGCAAATTGGCCCACTGCCAGAACTGGGGCCAGGGCCGCTTTGCCCCCGGGCAAGCGAGGCCGGAGGTGTGGCAAGATGGAGAGGCGGCTATCCAGGGAGTCGGAGCGTAGACGGGCCCCGCGGGCTGGCCGCGGGGGACGGAGGGCAGCGCGGCGCGCCACAACGAAGATGCTGCCATAGGCACCAAGCAGCAGGAGGGCTGGCAGCGCGAAGGCCAGCAGTGCCCACAGCGGTCGGAAGGGCCCAAGACCGCCGGCCAGGACGGAGCAGCGAGCCGGCTCAGGGGGCGGTGCGGGCGGCGGCCCGAGCAAGGAGAGCGCTCCCAGCAACCCGGCGGCGGCCCACACGGCGGTGAGCACGAGCCCAGGCGGCGGCCGCGAACCTGGCCGCAGCGGGTGCACTATGAGGCGGTAGCGAGCTAGGCCGAGTGCTGCCACGCCGAGCGTGCAGGCGGGTAGCAGCGCAGCGGAGAGGAACCGCGCAGCGCGGCACGGCGCGGGGCCCAGGCGCAGGCGGCCCAGCCCGGGCGGTGGTGCGGCCAGCAGGCCCAGGGGCATGATGGAGGCGGCGGCTAGCAGGTCCACGACGCACAAGTGCACCAGGTAGAACGCGTCGCGCAGTCCTGGTGTACGCAGCACCACAACCAGCAGTGCGCCGTTGCCCAGCAGTGCCCCCACTTCCACGACGGCCGCCAGGATCAATCCGACTGAGCCTGCGACTTCTGAGGTGTTCAGCTCGGTGGTGTTGGCCATTTGAGTGCTCAGGCTTCACCCTGTGCTGCAATGCAAAGAGCAAGATGGAGCCTACAGCTCCAGGATTTCCATCACCTGTCCCTTGCTCCTCTGACCCCTCACCTCATTGGCTGCCCAGGAGGTGGTTCCGATACCCAAGTTGCCATCTTCTTGGTGACTTGGCTGGTCCCATGGAGGGGCAGAAGGCTGAGCCTGCTAGCTCTCTTCCCTGCCCCAGACCAGCACCAGCAACTCAGCCCCTGTTGGAGATGGTACTGACTGTCACTCTGATGTTGCCCTTTGGAGACACACAGGGCTGGCAAAGGAGGGGCATGGCCTTGTGCCAGCTCCCTGGGTCCTAGCAGCTGCCAGCTGGAGGCTGGAGGCTCTGCTGTGGAAGAACCTGGGGGTGCTTCTGGAGCGGTAGGGGTTGGGGGCAGAGTAGGCACTGGCCAGGAGCCCAGATGGAATCAGCCAGACTCTGTTCTACCATGCCCTATGATGAGAAGTGACCCCCATCTGCCCCCTGCCCCACCCTCATCAGTGGGGGTAATCATTATTTAGTCCTTGTACTGAAGGGAAACTGAAGCACCAGTGAGACAAGAGCTGGAACAGGAAGACCCTTAGGTATACTCTGGCCTCCAGAAGGTCCAGTTCTCTCAGAAACAAAGAAGACTGGGAAAAGTGAGGGGAAAATCATAGGACATGGCACACAGAAGGTGCTCAGCTGATATATATATATATATATTTTTTTGAGACAGAGTCTCACTGTGTTGCCCTCGGTAGAGTGCTGTGGTGTCACAGCTCACAGCAACTTCAAACTCTTGGGCTTAAGCGATTCTCTTGCCTCAGCCTCCCAAGTAGCTGAGATTACAGGTACCCACCACAATGCCTGGCTATTTTTTGTTGCAGTTGTCTTTTTTGTTTAGCAACCTGGGCTGGGTTTGAACCTGTCAGCTTTGGTGTATGTGGCTGGCGCCGTAACCACTGAGCTATGGGCGCTGAGCCATGCTCGGCTAATATTAACTTGGCCCAGAATGGGAAACCACCCCTCTCCAATTTTTAGGATATGCAGTTTGAATGAACAAGATTCCCACCTTCCATTTTCCTGATTAGGCACAAACCCCAGTCCTGGCCAATCAGTGTGTGACATTTGCCCCCACCCCAATGTGGTTGGCTCAGGAAAAGCCAGGTAGTCAGTGGTGTACCCAGGTGAAGTCACCCAGTCCCATGGCAAAACCCTGTCTATACCCTGGTAGGTTGCATTTGCATCTGATGCTCCTTACTTTTCCTTGAATCCCATACTTGAGCATCCCGCTGCCTCTTCAGCATCTCCTTCTGTACTCTGACTAGTTGGTATCTTAAACTTCCTCTGTCCAAAACAACTGTGACTCATAAGCCCTCCCCAATCTGCTCCTCCCGGAATTTTCTCCATCTTGGTCAAACTGCATCTCAAGATGCCTCTCTTTCCCCATGCCCCATGCCCAGTCCATCAAGATCTCTGGAATAAGGCGGGGGATGGTGGCTCACACCTTTAATCTAGTACTCTGGAAGGCCCAGGCATGTGGATTGCTTGAGCTCACAAGTTCAAGACTAGCCTGAGCAAAAAGCTAGATCCCATCTCTACTAAAAATAGAAAGACTGAGGCAAGTGAATTGCTTGAGCCCAAGAGTTGGAGGTTGCTGTGAGCTATGATGTCACAGCTCTCTACCCAGGGCGACAGCTTGAGACTCTTGTCTCAAAAAAATAAAAAAATCTCTGGAATACAGCCATTTCTCACTAACAATACCACTATCTGGGTCCAGCCACCACCACCTCTTGCCTGGACGATTTCAACATCTTCTTTTCCCACATCTAGTGGTGGTCATTTGCCCGTTTGCCTTCAGATCTATTTCCCCCCTTGTCCCTGGTGTTACTTTGCGTTCCTGGGAACTCTACTTCCTAACTTCCTTTGCCAACTGGTTTGGGGGCATGTTCAGCAGTGGAAGTTACCAGTATTAGACTGAGGGGAGGAAGAGGCTAGGATATTTCCCCTCTCACCCTCCGCCTGGGGCTTCCTTCAGGTAGCCCCCAATGTGGTTCTAGCTCCTGTAGGGCTACCCTAGCCTCTGCACATCAGAACATCATTTTCTTCCATCATCTATCCAGCCTTAGGGTGATAGTGACATCCTGCTCTTGCTAATGTTTGGATTGTCTCATCATCTCCAGTTGGGAAGTTTAGTTCTTTTCCTATATCAAATTCCCCTTGTCTGGAATATCTAAGGAAATGTCTATTTTGCTGATTTTAACTGGCACATACCTATAGTCTACTCTCTATGCAGCAGCTGAAGAGGATTCCTTTAAAAACAAATCAGATGGGGGCATGATCCTGCTTTCCTCCTTCAGAGAGCTCCCTGTCATCAGAGTACAATCTCAGCTCCTCTGGCCTCTGTTATCTGCCTTTTCCCACCTCTCTGAGCTCACCCTTATTCTTGCCCTCTATACTTCCTACCACAGAAATAGACTTGCTGTTTTGTTTTACCTGTTAAACGGTTTCTTCCCCCCCGCCAGTGGTGAATTATTTTCCTTTCTTTCTTTTCTTTTTTCTTTCACCCAAATCATAACTGTGTACATTAATGCATTTGTGGGGCACAGTGTTCTGATTCTACATACAATTTGGAATGCTTACATTGAACTGGTTAACATAACCTTCATTTCACTTATATGTTGTGTTAAGACATTTGTACTCTACTCTTTTTTTTTTTTTTTAGAGACAAAGTCTCACTTTGTTGCCCTCCATAGAGTGCTGTGGCGTCATAGCTCACAGCCACCTCCAACTCCTGGGCTTAGTCGATTCTCTTGCCTCAGCCTCCCGAATAGCTGGGACTACAGGTGCCTGCCACAACGCCCAGCTATTTTTTTTTTTTTTTTGAGACAGAGCCTCAAGCTGTCCCCCTGGGTAGAGTGCTGTGGCATCACAGCTCACAGCAACCTCCAACTCCTGGGCTCAAGCGATTCTCCTGCCTTGGCCTCCCCAGTAGCTGGGACTTCAGGGTCCTGCCAGAATGCCCGACTATCTTTTAGTTGCAGCTGTCATTGTGGTTTGGCTGGCCCTGGCTGGATTTGAACCTGCCAGCTCAGGTGTATGCGACTGGCGCCTTAGCCGCTTGAGCCACAGGCACTGAGCCGCCCAGCTATTTTTTGTTGTAGTTTGGCTGGGGCTGGGTTTGAACCCACCACCCTTGGTATATGGGGCTGGCATCCTACTTACTCAGCCACAGGTGGCACCCTTGTACTCTACTCTTTTTATTTTTTATATTTTTATTTTTTTCCTTGTACTCTACTCTTAATAGTTTTGACATGTACCCTTGCATTGTGCACATTAGGTGAGGTCCCACCCAATACCTTCCCTCTTCCCAGATTCCCCCCTCACCTCTCCTCTCTCTCCTCTTCCCTCTTTCTTTCTGGACTATAGTTATGTTTTATCATTTTTATGAAAGTGTAGGTGATTATATATTGGTTTCAGAATAGTATTGAGTACATTGGATATTTGCAGATACAATTGGTTTTAAACCAACAAAGATAAGGAAAGATAAGAATGGACACTACATGTTTGTTAAAGGAAACACTCAACTTGAAGAGATTTTGATAATTAACATTTATGTGCCCTACCCGAATGCTCCTTAATTTATAAAGCAAACCCTAACAGATATGAACAATTTGATATCTTTCTGCACTAGAATAAAAACTAACCAAAGAAATAATAGATTTAAACTCGACCCTAGAAAAAACCAGTTTCTACTTCAGGATCTTTGCACTTATTTTTCCTTCTCCCAGAACACCCTTCCCTTACACCAGTCCTTGCTCTGTCTCAGTTCAGGTCTCTGCTCCATCTTAAACTGTTCCACCTTCCTGCCACTTTGATCCTTGACCCTGCTTTGTTTTCATTCCCAGTACTTTCCCTATCCAATACTGTATTTCATATTTATGCATGCATTTGCTCTGAGCCTACTTTACTAGAGTGTAAGCTCCATGAGATCAGGGACCTTGTGTCGTGCTTGTGCCCATGTTCCTAGACCCCTATCACAGGCACACAGCATTAGTACAGATCCAGATAGTGGAGAACATGACATAAACCTCCTGTCTTGACTCATTTTATGCTGGAATTCAAAGGGTCTCTGTCCAATTCTCCATTACTCAGATAAGAGGGGAGCCCAGAGAGGGGAGAAATGTGTCCTAGATCACACAGCTGAGTTTGAATTGGAGTCCAGGTCACCTGCTTCCTAGTGCTCTGTCCACAAAGGCACCCCTTCCAAATGTACTTGGCTACAACCTGAATACAGGCATTTGCCTCTAGGATGTGAAGCTGGATTTTGAGTTTTTGGTCCTCAGTCAGGCCTTAGGCCTGGCACTGCCCCTGAGCTAGCAGGGACTGGGGACAGCTCAGCAGGGCCAAGTGAGGGTAGTGGGAGAGAAAAGTGGACTGGGGAAAGCAATAGGAAGGATGGGGACTATGGTGGGTTGCAGGGTGCGTGCTCCCTCCAAAAATCATTAAAACAAATTAAAAATTAAAAAACTTTGTAGTATATGTATATAGGTATATTGTAAAATTTGCAAAAGAAACATAGAAAGCATAAACCAGAAACAAATGAAATTGGCTCTCCCAGAAGTTAGGAATGAAGCAAAGGGGCTAGGAGGACTCTCTGAGCACACCCTGTGTAGTCTGGCCCTTTTTGAACTATGTTTATGTTCTATATATTGAAAACAAGAAGTTTAAAAAAAATGGGGAAACCGTTGGGCGGTGCCTGTGGCTCAGTGGGTAGGGCACCGGCCCCATATACCGAGGGTGGCGGGTTCACACCCGGCCCTAGCCAAACTGCAACAAAAAATAGCTGGGCGTTGGCTCGGCGCCTGTGGCTCAACGGGCTAAGGCGCCAGCCACGTACACCTGAGCTGGCGGGTTCGAATCCAGCCCGGGCCCGCCAAACAACAATGACGGCAATCAAAAAATGGCCGGGCGTTGTGGCGGGCGCCTGTAGTC
>CAUYRH010071994.1:0-13154 GCA_963574655.1 Perodicticus potto
GAGTGCCGTGGCATCACAGCTCACAGCAACCTCCAACTCCTGGGCTTAGGCGATTCTCTTGCCTCAGCCTCCCAAGTAGTTGGGACTACAGGCGCCCACCACAACGCCCTGCTATTTTTCTGTTTTGCAGTTCAGCTGAGGCTGGGTTTGAACCCGCCACCTTAAGTATAAGGGGCCAGCGTCCTACTCAATGAGCCACAGGCACCGCCCCACTCTGAGAAATCTTTATTACTCTGAGGATGATAAAGAAGTATGAAATTTCAAATATATCATCAAATCTCCATCTTGATTTCAAGAAACAATAATGATGCCACACTTACCCAGAGAAAAGGCACTTATTTCCTTTCCTTTTAGCACAGGTTCATCCGATATAAATGTTACGCCATATTTAAATGTCAAGGCCAGAAGTAGTTTTATAATAATATACCGACTACTTTAAAAATTATGAGACCAAGAAAGTTGACAAATTTTACCAAAGGTGTGTATTTCCACTGTACTTGCCAATTCTTTTTTTGTTTTTTCTTTTCTTTTTTTCTTTGTAGAGACAGAGTCTCACTTTAACAACCTCGGTGGAGTGCGGTGGTGTCACAGTTCACAGCAACCTCCAGCTCCTGAGCTTAGGCGATTCTCTTGCCTCAGCCTCCCGAGTACCTGGGACCACAGGCGCCCGCCACAAGGCCCGGCTATTTTTTTGTTGCAGTGGCCGGGGCTGGGTTTGAACCTGCCACCCTTGGTATATGGGGCCAGTGCCCTACCCAGTAAGCCACAGGTGCTGCCCTTCTTTTTCTTTTTTTTTTTTTGAGACAGAGTCTCACTATGTTGCCCTTGGTAGAGTGCTGTGGCATCACAGCTCACAGCAACCTCAAACTCTTGGGCTTAAGCGATTCTTTTGCCTTAGCCTCCTGAGTAGCTGGTGTACTTGCCAATTCTTAATCTTAGCCTTAATTACAGGAAAACAAATTGAAGTTTTCAGACACTTGATTCAGTTTAACATGAAGAACTCACCTGGTTGCCTGCTTAATTAGAGAACACACAGAGAAGGGACTTCCTGGTCTATCTGGAGGAAGATTATTCACTGAATAAGTTTTCTCTTCTCTCTAAAAGTTAGTTTCAAATAAAAAATATCATTAATGATAACTTTTGACTCTTTTACTTAGGTATACTTTCTTGAAATATGCATTTACATAGTGACAAGCAAGCAGTTATTTTAACAATCTAATGCCTGTAGCATCTAATTTTATTTATTTTTTGTTTTTGGAGACAGGGTCTCACTTTGTCACCCTTGTTATATCGTCATGACTCACAGCAACCTCAAACTCTTGGGCTCAAGCAATACTCTTGTCTCAGCCTCCTGAGTAGGTGGGACTACAAGGACCCACCACAACACTCAGTTATTTTTAGAGATGGAGTCTTGCTCTTGCTCAGGCTGGTCTCAAACTTGTAAACTCAATTAATCCACCACCTCGGCCTCCCAGAGTGCTAGGATTACAGATGTGAGCCAACACCCCCAGCCTAGAATCTATTTTTAAAGGTATTTTATGATGCTTTTCCTTTTCTCATTTTTTAAAATAGAATTCCCCTATCTGTTCAAAAGTTACATTCTAATAGCATATAACTTACTGCCCAAGTTAAATCTTAGCTATACTTAAAATTAACATGATAACCAAACTAATTTTCATACACATTAGCAGGAAATTTATAACATAATCCATTCTTCTCTTAACACATAAACATACACAATGACTATATAGGTTTAAAAAATTTTTAATTGGGGCGGCGCCTGTAGCTCAGCGAGTAGGGCGCCGGCCCCATATACCGAGAGTGGCAGGTTCAAACCCGGCCCCGGCCAAACTCCAACAACAACAACAACAACAAAAAAAAAAAAACTAGCTGGGCGTTGTGGCGGGTGCCTGTAGTCCCAGCTACTTGGGAGGCTGAGGCAAGAGAATCGCTTAAGCCCAGGAATTGGAGGTTGCTGTGAGCTGTGACACTACGGCACTCTACCGAGGGCAATAAAGTGAGACTCTGTCTCTACAAAAAAAAAAAAAAAAAAAAAATTTTAATTGAATATATCATTTTGTTACATTTTATTAATGGAAGAACTATTGCTACAGTTTGTAGAAGACAATTATTATTTACAACTTAAGTTTTTGAAATAAAAAAAACATTTTATTTTGTTATTCCTTCTGAATTTCCTCTTTCACAGATTTGCTAGTGTTTCTCCAGCCTTCTCTTCTGACTTCCTGATTTCTTTCTAGGTAATTCTCACCAAGGCCAAAGCTGTGTTCACCATAAATATAAGAGCAACAGCTAAAACTTATGGAGCAGAGTCTACGTGCTAAGCACTATTCTAAGCATGTTCCATAGATTATCGCATTTACTCCTCAAACTAATTTGAAGATAAGAACTATTAATCCCTTATTAATGTTTTTTAGATGAGGAAACTCAGGCTGAAGGGTAAGAAGCAATAAAGATCTGATGTGAACCACAAGGGAATGTAGTTTAGACTCTCTATCATCAGGGAAAGAAGACGGGTTTTGCATTTGAAGTCAGACAGATATGGATTCAAATACATGGGTCATTACAAAAGTTTTGAGATACACAAAATTCTAGAAGTATAAAATCTGCATTACCAAAAAACAAATGAGGCCTTCCCAGCAATACCAATAAGCCAAGGAAGTTGAAACCTCCATGTGTGAATCGGAAAAGACGTTGTCAACTGTGTTTCTCAGAAATGATATAATGGACCATAACTCAGCCTGTCTCAAGACTCTTGGAGTGACCCACGTAGCAGGTCTGCCTCTTACTAACGATAATGATGGGTGGGCCATACAACCTTTCTTTAGCCTCAGTGCCTAAAACCCATGAAATGGGGATACTACTAAACATACAAATTGTTCTGAGGATTAATGATATAAGACAAATATAAATCACCCGGGACAGAATTTAGTGAAAATATAAATCACCCGGGACAGAATTTAGTGAATAGTAGGTATGTCCAAAAAAAAAAAAAAAAAGTCTTGGCGCCTGTAGCTCAAGGCGCCAGCCACATACACCAGAGCTGGTGGGTTCGAATCCAGCCCAGGCCTGCCAAACAATGACAACGACAACCAAAAAATAGCTGGGTGTTGTGGCGGGCACCTGTAGTCCCAGCTACTTGGGAGGCTGAGGCAATAGAATTGCTTAAGCCCAAGAGTTGGAGGTTGCTGTGGGCTGTGACACCTTGGCACTCTACCCAGGGCGACAGCTTGAGGCTCTGTCTCAAAAAAAAAAAAATCTCTCTTCTGTAAATGTTGAGTATCTAAATTTCTACTGGGTTTGTCCTCTGGATATCACAATAGACATCTCAACTTCAACATGCAAAAAAAAAAAAAAATTATCTTCACTTCAAAATTTGCATTTTTACCTTCTCTATTCTGTAATTACCTCTGGTATGTCAATTATTACATGTTGCTCTCCTTGGTTTTTTTTTTTGGAGACAGAGCCTCAAGCTGTCACCCTGGGCTGAGTGCCATGGCATCACAGCTCACAGCAACCTCCAACTCCTGGGCTCAAGTGATTCTCCTGCCTCTGCCTCCCAAGCAGCTGGAGGCTACAGGCGCCTGCCACAACACCTGGCTTATTTTTTTGGTTGCAGCCGTCATTGTTTTTTAGAGGGCCCTGGCTGGATTATGTGGCTGGCGCCTTAGCCACTTGAGCCACAGGCAATGAGCCCGCATGTTGTTCTCTTCCTGGAACTCAGTTCTCTCCTTGAGCACTTCTCTAGGCAATACCTGTTTCTCCTTCATTCTCTGAGAAGCCATCACAGAGTTCCCACTGACTAGGAGAAATCCCCTAGTTATGTCCACAAGCATGGTTCCCTCTATTCTGGCATCCTGATGTTCATCACAATTTCAATTAAATAGTTTAATGTCTAGGACGGTGCTTGTGGCTCAGAGGAGTAGGGCGCCAGCCCCATATGCCAGAGGTGGTGGGTTCAAACCCAGCCCCAGCCAAAAACTGCAAAAAAAAACAAACAAAAAAAAATAGTTTAATGTCTGACTTTAATGTCCCGCTAGAATGGACCTCAAGCAATCCTCCTGCCTTGGCGTCCCACAGTGCTAGAATTACAGGTGTGAACCACCACACTCAGCCATAAGTTTGGTTTCTTATATTTAGCTCTTTAATTTAATTTTATCTCCACTGAAGCAGAGAAAAGTGAGTATTTTATACACAAAGGTCTGAGAGTGAGGTCCAAAGCTCCAACACCATTTGCATCTTCCACAAGTTTAAAACTTCCTTAAAGTTTTGTACTTTATCCCCAAAGCTCATGCTCTACCCCATGTGTTTGCTTCAGTATAAAAATTATCATCCTCCCCCTAATATCTTTGAGTAAAACTGAAGCTCCATGAAGATATGCTATATTTATCTTGCAATTTTGCAAACTCCAATATACAGCAGTGTGACTACCCATGCCCACTCTATTTGCCTGTTGACTTGTCTTAGGCACCAAATACATACCCACATACATGTATATATATGTTTTTGGTGACACTTTTTTTTTTTTTTTTGAGACAGAGTCACACGCCTCGGTAGAGTGCCATGGTGTCACAGCTCACAGCAACCTCCAACTCTTGGCCTTAAGCAATTCTCTTGCCTTAGCCTCCTGAGTAGCTGGGACTGCAGGCATCTGCCACAGTGCCTGGCCTTTTTTTTGTTGCTGTTTTAGCTGGTCGGGGCTGAACCTGCCATCCTTGGTATAGGGGGTCAGTGCCCTGCCCATTGAGACACAGGTGCCACCCTTTGGTGACACTTTTATCTCATGTGCTTGTTTGCCTTTCTGACTGACCACTAGACTGTGAGCCCTTGAGGGTAGGAACTCTTTGCATCACTCCCAGTGCTTACCAGAGTACCCTCCAAAGAGCAAGTGTTCACTTAATTGCATAAATGGACACTCTCCTAGAAATATGCCAAGTAAAGAATCTGCTCCAATAAATACGAAATTGTTCATGACTAAAGTGGTATTTAGGATTTACTTAAAAATAAATAGGGCATGGAGCACACCAAGAAGTATAAATGAACAAGGTGAGTGATAGGTATATAGGGGTTTGTTATACGTGTCTCTCTACTTTTGTCTACGTTTAAAATTTTTCAGTTTTAATAAACTCCATTTTTAACTTTTCTTCCTAGTGATTCTATTACTCTTATAACATAAATACTCCATTTTGTAATGGAAGGATAAAACATATTTATTCTGTTTCACTTTGCAAACCAAAGTGGTATGACAATTGTGACCACCACAGAAGAGCGGATGTTAAATGTCAGACTAGGAATAAGCAAATGAATATTCATTAACAAAATGTCCATATTATTATACTATGGTCTGATAAATATGTTTCACCATTTTCAATAACAGATAATTGTCCTGTTCAACTTTCTAGCTGTACATAAATATTTAGGAATTAAATGCTTAAAATCTACAAACAGACTGGGCTCGGTAGCTCATGCCTACCTCTAATCCCAGCACTTTGGGTGGCTGGGGCAGGAGGATCACAGAGGCCAGGAATTCTAGAAGAGCTTAGACAACATACCAAGACCCCATCTCTACAGACAATTTAAAAAAAAAAAATTAGCTGGGTATGGTTGCACACACCTGTAGTTTTAGCTACTCAGGAGGCTGACACAGTAAGATTGCTTGAGATCAAGAATTTAAGGTCACAGTGAGCTATAGTTGGGCCACTATACTCCAGCCTGGGTAACACAGTAAGACTCTTATCTTTAAAAAAAATAAAAATTAGAGTTAAATTAAAAAACCAAAAATATACAAACAGTTAATAATGAGGGGAAAGAATGTGTTTTAATGTGCAAGTATCAATTCAAAGTAGGGCTTTGACTCAAAGTAATGCTTCTAGTTTTAGAATTTTTTATTGATGATGTCTATGATGTGAAATTTAGCTTTGAATTTACTTTTTATTTTTATTTTTTTTGAGACAGAGTCTCCCTTTCTTGCCCTTGGTAGAGTGCCGTGGCATCAACAACTCACAGCAATCTCAAACTCTTGAGCTTAAGCTCTTGCCTCAGCCTTTCGAGTAGCTAGGACTACAGGTGCCTGCCACAACGCCCGGCTATTTGTTGTTGTTGTTGTTGTTGCAGTTGTTTAGCTGGCCTGGGCTGGGTTTGAACCTACCACTCTTGGTGTGTGTGGCTGGCGCCATAACCACTGTACTACAGGAGCCAAGCCTTAGCTTCTAATTTAAACACAAATTGCTTAGGCAAATGGATATAGCAGGTGAGAATATAATAAAAATTAGGTGCTTTGTTTTTTCTTTTTATAGACAGCATCTTGCTCTATCATGCCATCTACAGTTCAATGGCCTAATCATAGCTCAATGTAACCTCAAATTCTTGGGTTTAAGAAATCCTTCTGGGTGGTACCAGTGGCTCAGTGAGTTGGGTGCCGGCCCTATATATCAAGGATGGCAGGATTGAACGTGGCCATGGCTAAACTGCAACAAAAAAACAGCCAGGCACTGTGGTGGGCGCCTATAGTCCCAGCTACTTGGGAGGCTGAGGCAAGAGAATTGCCTAAGCTCAAGAGCTGGAAGTTGCTGTGAGCTGTGAGGCCATGGCACTTTACCAAGGGCGACAAAGTAAGACTCTGTCTCTAAAAAAAAAAAAAAAAGAAAAAAGAAAAAAAATCCTTGTCTGTCTCAGCTCAGCCTTCTGAGCAGATGGGATAACAGGTGCATACCACCATGCACAACTAATTTTTTTTATTTTTTTTAGAGTCAAGGGTCCTTCTGTGTTGCCCAGGCTGGTCTTCAACTCCAGGGCTCAAGCCATCCTTCCACCTTCGTTCCCAAAGTGTTGGGATTACAGACACAAGCCACCACACCCGGAAAGGTAGTTAATAATTACTGTGCCAGTTTTTTTCACAAGATGGCGCCGAAAGCGAAGAAGGAAGGTGTGTGATTTGGGGATGGGGACCACAGCTGGTTCATCCGGGGTCACCAGAGCGCGAAGGAATTGAGAGGACAGCACTAGACTCACAGCGCTCTGCTCCTGAGCTGCTTCCCGCCTTTTGGGCCATGCTGTGGCGTACATGGGCCACAGCCACATGGGTCGGGTTCCAGTCCAGGGATTGGGGAAGCCACCTGGCCGGCATCGCCATCCAGGGAGAGCCATATAGTCGCCCTGGGGAGCTGCTTGAATATACAGGCTGGCGATCCATGTTTTCCGGCATATAAGGAATCGGTGTCATTTGTTTTACTCACTTTCTTTGGTTTCATTTTAAACGAGACTATATATCTGCCCTCCCCTGTGGTTTTGTGACGCTCCTGCCCCTCCCAAAGCCAAAGCCAAAGCAAAGGCATTGAAGGCCAAGAAGGCAGTGCGAAAAGGCATCCACAGCCACAAAAAAAAGAAGATCCGTACATCACCCACCTTCTGGCGGCCAAACCCCGAGGCTCTGGAGGCAGCCCAAATATCCTCGAAAGAGCGCCCCCAGGAGAAACAAGCTTGACCACTATGCCATCATCAAGTTCCCCCTGACCACTGAGTCTGCCATGAAGAAGACAGAAGACAACAACACACTTGTGTTCGCTGTGGATGTCAAAGCCAACAAGCACCAGATCAAACAGGCTGTGAAGAAGCTTTATGACATTGATGTGGCCAAGGTCAACACTCTGATCAGGCCTGATGGCGAGAAGAAGGCATATGTTTGACTGGCTCCTGTTTATGATGCTTTGGATGTTGCCAACAAAATTGGGATCATCTAAACCAAGTCCAGCTGGCCAATTCTAAATATATAACTTTTCACCGTAAAAAAAATAATAATAATTACTGTGCCAATGCTGGCAATAAGATTACATTAATTTTCCCGACTAGGGAGTAGGAAGCAATGTTATATAAAAACCAAATTTTCGGCTCGGCGCCTGTGGCTCCATGGGCTAAGGCGCCAGCCACGTATACCTGAGCTGGCGGGTTCGAATCCAGCCCAGCCCGTCAAACAACAATAACAGCTGCAACCAAAAAATAGTCGGGCGTTGCGGTGGGCGCCTGTAGTCCCAGCTACTTGGGAGGCTGAGGCAAGAGACTCGCTTAAGCCCAGGAATTGGAGGTTGCTGTGAGCTGTGATGCCACACAGCACTCTCTCCAGGGTGACAGCTTGAAGGTTCTGTCTCAAAACAAAACAAACAAAACAAAAAATAAACCCCAAATTTTCCACATATATTTAGAATTATTAATATTTAAAAAGAGCAGGGTGGCACCTGAGGCTCAGTGAGTAGGGCGCTAGCCCCATATACCGAGGGTGGTGGGTTCAAACCCAGCCCCAGCCAAAAACAACAAAAAATAGCCAGGCGTTGTGGTGGGCACCTGTAGTCCCAGTTACTTGGGAGGCTGAGGCAAGAGAATCGCCTAAGCCCAGGAGGTGGAGGTTCCTGTGAGCTGAGCGAGGGCGATAAAGTGAGACTCTGTCTCTACAAAAAATGAAAAAAAAAAATAGCTGGGTGTTGTGGCAGGTGCCTGTAGTCCCAGTTACTCGGGAGGCTGAAGCAAGAGAATCGCTTAAGCCCAAGGAATTGGAGGTTGCTATGAGGTGTAACGCCATGGCACTCTATTGAGGGTCTCAAAAACAAACAAAAAATTTACAAAGAGCTATATACCAAAACTTTTCTTGAGTTAATTGTTGGCTTACCTCTTCTGATCCTTCTTGAATGGAATAATATGTAAAATACTTCCCAAAATAAGCTCCTTCGGATTTGAAAATAGATCCATCTCCAGGATAAATCTCCACTGAGTTTGTATTTTGATGGGTAAGTCTAAGGAAGAGAAATAATCAACTTTTTTTTCTTTTTTTTTAATAGATTTTTTTTTTTTTTGAGACAGAGCCTCAAGCTGTCACCCTGGATAGAGTGCTGTGGCATCACAGCTCACAGCAACCTCCAACTCCTGGGCTCAAGCGAGTCTCCTGCCTCTGTCTTCCAAGTAGCTGGGACTACAGGCGCCCACCACAATGCCTGGCCATTTTTTGGTTGCAGCTGTCATTGTTGCTTGGCGGGCCCGGGCTGGATTCGAACCCGCCAGCTCAGGTGTATGTGGCTGGCGCCTTAGCCCGCTGAGCCACAGGCGCTGAGCCAATTTTTTTTTCTAATGGAGATTAAAACATATATAAAACTAGTCATTAAAGAAAAAAAAAACTCAAGTAAAGAAATATAGTCTTTCTGCCAATGCAGAGTAGTGGATAATTTCATATTCAGAACTCAACCAGCTAAATTAACTTTTTCACAATGAGAAACAGAAAACACAGAATTCATTCACATATTTGCTTTAACAACTAAACTCAGAGCTTTTGGAATTCTGGTATCTTGTCTCATCATCTTCCTCATATTCCTATTGCCAATCACAGGTCTGGCACATAGTAGTCACCACCAAAGCAACGTCTATCACACAGGAGTCAAACACAGTACTTCCAGAACCTAAAAATAGAATACTTTAATAATGAAACTAGGGGTAAAGTACTGATAATTTTGGGATGAGATTAGCCATATGTGCAAGGAGCCACCTTAAGAGAGGTAACTGACTGTACCTGGGGCAACCGAGAACCAATCAAGTTATTTTGTAATGTATTTTGACTAAAACAACTAGATCTTCTGATGTTTAGAAAGGGTAGGCTAAATAACTGGTATCAATATTACATTCACTAACTAAACTGATCACTATCGCTGGAGTTGCCACAAGAGTCTTGTAAACATGGTTAATGTGACTGAGTCAGAAGGCACCTGTGTACCCTAATAAAATTAGTTTTGAGAGCTGTTATACTCAGGACCAAACAGAGGAGCTAAGTCATGCCAGAAGAGCTGTGTCCTCTTGTGAGAGGCTGTCTCCAAGGCTAACCTCATGCACTGTGTGGCACCAATGAACAGCTCCAATTCCAACACAGGTGCTTTACCTATATGTAACACCCTTGTACCAAACCACTTTCACAAGTTCAGGGTAGGAATATTCTTCATCAGACTGTCTTTGGGAGAGTGAATTACAAAAATTCCACCTGTGAAGGATAAAACACAAGCTATTACTGCTGGTCATTCAACATAATTACCTTTAAAAGTCAACAGCATAGTGCTACTGTAACAAGATTTCTTGCACAACTCATTAGGTCAAAGAAAAATAAAATTAACATGAAAGTATACCAGTGAAATTTGAAAATCAGTCTTTTCTCATGCATTTTCCCCAATATTTTCAATAATCTCATTACTGAATCTCAGCACAATTACATAAATTAACAGTTTTACTAACATAAAATTTGGCTTGGAGTCAAACAACAAATACAGACTGAGCTATCTATGGTGGGCCAGGCACTATGCTATATGTGCTGTGTATATTACACACACAAAAGCAGACATGGTCTCCAGCCTCAATGGGAATTCCTGTAACAGGGATAGTATGTAGTAAATGCTAAGTATAAAGAAAGGGGACGTATTGCATGATGGCATAAGGACCTAACTTGTCTAGGGTCTTCAGGAAAACCACCCTAAAGAAGTGAGACTTAAGTTGAGACCTGGTAATGAGTTAGCCAGTTGAGAGAAAAAAATGGGGAGTGCTCCTGCAGAGTAAAGAGCAGATGCAGTGGTGAAAGAGTTTGAGCGATGATTATTGGGATTGCTAGAAGTCTAGATTAGCAAGAGAAGACAAAGCAAGGGCAAGGTAGTGGAAGAGCTGAGGATTAATGAAACAGGAAAAGACCAGATCACAAAAGACCTGTTAAGCCACGTTAAGGGATAAGAGAGTTCAAGCTAAAGCCAATGGTAAATTGTCAAAAAACTGTTAATTTAGAAACATAAATCTCTTCTAGTATGTACTCACAGCAAGGTTTTTCCAGTTTTAACCAGATAATGACAAGCCTGAAAGTCATTCCCATTTTTTAAAAATAATGAATGGACATGCAGAGATTACCTAAGATCAGCAGCCTTTGCTCAAGTTATTTAACATATGCATATCTCAGGTTCCTCTACAAAAGGGAGATAATATTAACCCCACCTAATTCATGGGGTTACTATGAGAATCAAACAGGTAAAGTCCAACCATGTCTGGCAAGTAATTGTTCTATGTTAGCTATTATCATTGTTGCCTTATTTACACAAAGTACATATGACAAATCTACAGCTATTCATCTCTTAGTGGAGGGAAAAGGTTTATACCTGGGTATCCAAAAGCCTCTCCATGTTTACTGCTTTTGGCAATGGACATACTTATAGTTAACCAAAGATAGGGGTAGCCTCTGAGACTATGTATAGACAAAAACACGCACAAACTCCCACAGAACCTGGTGCAGACTCTTGTCCCATCACTTACCATGCTTTAATAATCTTTTTAGGGGCAGTGACCTTCACTAGACTCTAAGTTAGTAGAAAGCAGGGACTGTGTCATAATCACTTCTATAGTCCCTGGGCTTAAAAAAGTTTCTAGTGTTGAGTCAGCCTTCTATGACTGCATGGACATACAGTAAGAAACATAAGCAACAAATTTTCTGGGGAGATTATTTACTATCACTCAAAAACCAGGCAAGGTTTTGAGCTAAATGAGCTTTCCTTATAAAGATTATATCATTTAGAAAGAAAATTATCCTCAGGTGAAAACCAGTTTATAACGAAAGCTTTTATAACAAAAAGACATTCTATTACCTGTGCAGGTGTGGGACAGGACAGCTGAGTAACAGGGACCTAGGAAGAACAGAAACTTCTTTTCCTCTTTCCTCTGAAACATCAGAAGTCAAAATTTCATTCTGCGTGATATCTGCATCAATTTTGCTAGCTTTATTATAAAAACGAAGAGCTAAAGACAAAGGATACTTCCACTCCTCTGGACAGGCTGCCACAGACCAGTGCTGCTTTATCCATGCGTACACACATGTGGGCTTTATCCTAGGCAAAGGCAGCTCTTCCCTCTCTCCAGTTCCATTTGCACAACTCATCTTCTTTAAAGGCTCTTTGGATTTCATGATGTGGCCATAAAGTTCATTTTCTTTATTTTTCTGTCTTTGTCTCGATAAATTTCCAAATGCATCGCTTTTGTCAGTTTTTTCAACTAGGTTGTCTTTTTGGGCTTGATGAATTTTTTCTAACAATACTATAGATGAGTCTGGTTTCTGGCTAACTTTACACAAAAAGTGTACTGTAAATTCATGCTGAGATCTGAGCAGGCAAAGGTATGCATGACTATCTACAGATGTTATCGTAATGGTGCCATTCTCCATATGTATAAGGCCATCACCTGCATCGAGACAAGGCCATCTCACTTCTGAGATGTCAATGAAGACATGCTAAATCGAAGGGGGAAAAAAGATGGTATTTTCTATTAACAATCCAATTTTTCCATACATTCGATACTTAAGTATTGTGTACTGAAACTCTTAAATATTTGTATTTTCACTACCCAGAAAGAATGAAAAATGAAAAACCAGATGTCAGTCTATACCTCGTATATGGTTTTCCAGAATAGATATTGTTAAGATTATCTTTCTTTAAAAAAGAGATATCACACACACACAAAACAGAAAAAAGAAGAAAAACAAATACTATGATTATATTTAGTGTTAAACATATTTCGGTTTAAAGGAGTAGGGCGCCGGCCCCATATGCCGGAGGTGGCGGGTTCAAACCTAACCCTGGCCAAAAATCGCAAAAAAAAAAAAAAAAAAAAAATTTTGGTTTAAAATGTACTGAATCAGAGATAAATTTGTACTACCCACCCTCCAAAATGCCTACTCTGAAAAAGAAAAGAAATGAGAGAGGAGCAGCTCAATGATATTGCTATATTAAAAGTAATCGCAGCTAAAAAATAAAAATAAATGGGGGCGGTGCCTGTGGCTCAGTGGGTAGGGTGCCAGCCCCATATACCAAGGGTGGCGGGTTCAAAACCGGCTCTGGGGCTTGGCGCCTGTGGCTCAGCGGGTTAAGGCGCCAGCCATGTACACCTGAGCTGGAGGGTTCAAATCCAGCCCTGACCCGCCAAACAACAATGACGGTTGTAACCAAAAAATGGCCGGGCGTTGTGGCGGGCACCTGCAGTCCCAGCTACTTGGGAGGCAGAGGCAAGAGACTCGCTTGAGCCCAGGAATTGGAGGTTGCTGTGAGCTGTGATGCCACGGCACTCTATCCAGGGTGACAGCTTGA